>WNWU01000109.1:372739-487603 GCA_012654045.1 Ptyas mucosa | reverse complement strand
TGGCCTTAGCAAGCCTCCTTGCAGCCCCTGGAAGCCAAAATGGGACACGGGGGGTGTCACACCCCCCATGGCCCATTTTGGCCTTAGCAAGCCTCCCTGCAGCCCCTGGAAGCCAAAACAGGTTGCAGGGAAAAAGGAATTTTTCCTCACTCGAATATAAGCCGAGGGGGGCTTTTTTCAGCATTAAAAATGTGCTGAAAAACTAGGCTTATACTCGAGTATATACAGGTAATCCATCGGTTTCAACCACTCATTCAATGATCATTCAAACCTGTGATGGTGCTGAGTAAGAGGGACTTATGACAGGTCCTTGGAGTTATGGCCATTGCAGTACTCCTATGGTCATATGGTCACAATTTCTGAGATTCCCTGCTAATGTCCTCCAAGCAAAGTCAATGGGAAGCTTGCAAGAAGTTGGAAGCCATGATAATGTGAGGTCCTTCCATCAAGGCCACCCCAACGATGCCCTTGAAGTGATGTCCCGGTGCCTGGAGGCCGTGCGGGCCTGGATGGGGAGAAACAGGCTTCGTCTCAACCCTTCCAAGACCGAGTGGCTGTGGCTTCTGGCGTTCCGATATAACCAGCTGGTGCCATCGCTGGTTATTGGGGGTGAATCATTGGCCCCCACGGAGAGGGCTCGCAATTTGGGCGTCCTCCTGGATGCACGGCTGTCTTTAGAAGAGCATATGACAGCCGTGGCCAGGGGGGCTTTCTATCAGGTTCGCCTGATACGCCAATTGCGTCCCTTTCTGGATCGGGACTTCCTACACACAGTCACTCAGGCACTCGTCACTTCCTGCCTGGACTACTGTAATGCTCTCTACATGGGGCTCCCCTTGGGGTGCATCCGGAGGCTCCAGTTGGTCCAGAACGCGGCCGCGCCGGGGGATTACGGGAGCAACGGGACGCTCCCATGTGACACCCCTCCTGCGTGAGCTGCACTGGCTCCCGTTGGTCTTCCGAGTGCCATTCAAGGTGTTGGTGACCACCTTTAAAGCGCTCCATGGCTTAGGGCCAGGGTACTTACGAGATCGCCTTCTGCCGCCAATAGCCTCCCACTGGCCAGTACGTTCGCACAGAGAGGGCCTCCTTAGGGTGCCGTCCGCCAGACAATGCCAGCTGGCGACCCCCAGAGGGAGAGCCTTCTCTGTGGCGGCACCCGCCCTTTGGAATGACCTACCCCCAGAGAAACGCACGATACCTGACCTCCGGGCTTTCCGTCGAGCCCTGAAAACACATTTATTTCATCTAGCCGGCCTGGCTTGACCCTACTGTTCTGGTTTTAAATTGTAAATTGGTTTTAACTTGGTTGTTTTATTTTATTTTTATTTATTTTATTTTATTAAATTTATATACCGCCCTTCTCCCCGAGGGGACTCAGGGTGGTGAACAGCCATAAATAAAAAACATATATACAAAATTTAAAAGCCAAATAAAACCGAATTAAACGTTGGCCCCAATATTTAAAATCCCAATTTACAATATTAAAACCCCCAAATTAAAATATTACAATTTAAAATTTCTAAATTATTTTACAACAGAAGGGGAAAGGGGAAGAATTAGGCCAGGCCCGCCTGGTGGAAATTGTGGGCCAAAACTATTTAATTATTTTAAATTGTTTTTTAATTTTGTATGCTCTGTTTTTATTTTGGCTGTTCACCACCCTGAGTCCAGCTGGAGAAGGGCGGTATACAAATTAAATAAATTAATAATAATAATAAACGATCCACAAGGTCCTTGCTTAATAATGGTAACTGAGATTGACAGAATTGCCATTGCTAAATGATGTGGTCATATGATCATGGTTTATGAGTGTGTTGTTTAGCAATGGCAATTCTGGTCCCAATTGTTATCATAGGCTGAGGACTACCTGCACTCTGTTAAGATTGGGCATGTATAGGAAAACAGAGCAAGAAATCCTGCTGTGAATAAAGATTCATTCTCACAACTTTGGGTGGAGCTCAGGGCATTATGGGTTACAGGAATATGCTCCTGATTTCGTTTGTCATCTGATTTTGTGAGAAAGAAAAAAGAATTAAAATTGTCAAGGAGAATGGCAAGTTCTAAAATTCAGTATATATTTAGTTGTAAATTATACGTTGTCAAAGTTCTGATCCTGCTGTTATGCTTGCTTATTTTAAATGGAAGTGTAACAGATCTTACAGAGTATTGCTATTAATATTTTTTTTATTCTATGCATTCTTCTGGATTTAGACAGCTTTTTTTTAAAAAAAATTATCACTGTAAGATTTGGTAATTCTACAAACCTCAGGACTTATTTGCTTATTGTATACTTATTTTATACACATTTCTGGACATAGGGAATTAAATATGATTATATGTGTCTTACATGTGTGAAAGAAACAGGGAGGAGGTAGAGATTTCTAGTCAGTACTGACTCCTGAAGTCTGCCTAAACAAGTCCCTGCAGTTTTCTTAGCAAGATTTTCGAAAGTGGTTTGCCATTGCCTCCTTCTTAGGGCTGAGAGGAGAGTGACTGCCCCAAGGTCATCCAGCTGGCTTTTGTAACTCAGTCTCCCTGTTTCGTGCCCTGTGCCTTAACCTTAACCTTAACTTTGGCTACACCAAAGTGGCAGTGGGGAAGGAGAGTTGTCTTTCTGGAAAGACTGGAGAAAATAATTAGAAAAAAGTTTTGGAGTGCTTTGGTATGATATTCTTGGTAATGTATGTATGTACATAAACTGTTTCAACTCTACCCTCAAAGCAACACTATAGAGCACTGCACACCAGAACAACTAGACACAAGAACAGTTTTTTCCCGAACGCCATCACTCTGCTAACCAAATAATTCCCTCAACACTGTCAAACTATTTACTAAGTCTGCACTACTATTAATCTTCTCATCTTCTCATTGTTTCCATCACCCACCTCCTCCCACTTATGACTGTATGACTGTAACCCTGTTGCTGGTATCCTTATGATTTATATTGATATTGTTTCCTGATTACTTATTTGTAACCTATGACTATTATTAAGTGTTGTACCTTATGATTCTTGATGAACCTATCCTTTATTTTATATACACTGAGAGCATATGCACCAAGACAAATTCCTTGTGTGTCCAATCCACTTGGCCAATAAAAAATCTATTCTATTCTATTCTATTCTATTCTATTCTATTCTATTATATTCTATTCTATTCTATTCTATTCTATTCTATTCTATTCTATTCATTCTAAAAAGTAAGATTCCTACAAATTATGACAAATTTAATTACTGTGTTAGGAAATTACTAACTTGTCCATTAGCAAGAGGAAGTGAGTGAGGAAATAGACTTTTTGAAGTGGCTAGATTTGTTTAAAATGTTTTTGGGCCTTGAATATGACATTACTTGCATTCATTCCCTATTAATCTCCAAAACTAGAATCATAGCCTTGGAAAAGGCCACAGATGTTGCCTACTGCAACTGTCTGCTCGGTGGATAATCCACCGGATCCACCACCTGACAATACCCATCCTGTTTAAAAATCTCTAACAAAAGAAGCACACACCACATCAAGTGATAGTCTGTTCCACTAACTGACAGCTTATAAAGTCAGATGTTTCACCTGATGTCTAGCTTCCTTGTACTTTAAACCAATTGGTTCAGATCAGCAGTGGATTAAATAGAAGATCTCTCAGCCTTTATTTTCCATAGTTAAGGAGGAACACATATCCTAACATACAGGGTGAGTGTGAGGATGAACCTGTCTCCCTTTTGCTCACCTGAAGTATATTTTTAAAAAATATATTTCCATTTTTTCATTCATTCCCCACCTCCCACCTATTTAGATGAAAGAATATATGGGAGGAAAGTACAATATCCTAGCCTTGTGCTTTACTAGAAATTAAACAATATATGGCATTTTTTTCTTTTTCCCTTAATTTGGTAGTTTATACCTAGGAACTCTTAACAAAATACCCAAAGAAAGACTACCACACACAACTATTCCTAATATGGACAAATTGGTTGTCCAATAACCTCGGAAGCTCTTTCATCTGTGACTCCTGAGGAAGTGGACAAGGCTGTAGGTGCAATGAGTTCCTCCACTTGTTTGTTGTTGTTTGTGCTTATTATGCCTGATTGCTGCTCGGTGACATCCACAGGTGTTTTCAATACCTGATCGAAAACACCTGAATGAACCTCTGTTCTTCAGAGTGGTAGTCTTTAAGGGGTTGAATAATTGTGTCAATGAAGAAACCACAAAAGAAACATTTACTACTGTATTACAAAAACAATTGATGTCATTTTAGTTGCATTTGGTCCTGTAAAACGTCCTTGTAGGATTTCATTCTGAATACAATTACAAATGTACACTATAGTCCCTAAACCCCTTTACAGCATTGGGGGTTGAATAATTTTGATCACAACAGTATTCCAGGGGTGTCACTTTATTTCATTGAGGGCCGCACCAGGGGCTGGGGTGGGCATGGACAGCTTGATGTCACTCATGTCAGGAGCATCTGTGGTGGCCCAAGCTCTCTGCCAGCGAAAATGGGCTACCGAGCTGTTTTCACCTGTGATGGCCTCCTGCTGCCCTCTGCCAGTGAAAATGGTGGCTCCCCGATCTCTGTTTTTGCTGGCAGTCACCACAGACCATTTGCTATTTCTAGGGCAGCCCTGCAGGCCAGTTCCAGCCTCCGAGCCTTGAATTTGACACCCCTGATCTATTCCTATGTCATAGCATATGAGACCTTTGACCTATCAAATCTTTTTGGGCTTTAGATTACTGTATACTCAGTGCAGACACATATCAGATGGTGTAATTCAGAAACACTTGGAAGTCTTAGGATTTCCTGATATAAATTAAGTACTCTCTAAGCAGTTTACAAAGTCAGCACATTGCCCCCAACAATCTGGGTCCAGATTTTACCAACCTCAGAAGGATAGAAGGATGGGTCAACCTGAAGCCAGTGAGAATCTAATCTGTGGAAGTGAACATTTTTATTCCTGTCCTATAAGAAATGGGATTATGTGATGAGAACAATAATTTCATTAAGTCTATTTTGTGTTTGGTCAAAACTCAGACAAAGCCTGAGGTTGGAAAGGGGAGACATATTTTATACAATTGCCATGTTACAATAGAATCAGTGATATTGTCATTTAAGATATTTACATATTCATTTAAGGAATGGTATTTTAGGAAATGTTTTCATAACATGGTGTGAATAGATCATGGCTGTGAGGAATAAGACCTATGACACATTTTATTTAAGGATTAGATAACGGGAACTGCAACTTAATTGGATTTCAACACAAAGCTAATTATTTCATTGTAGCTCCAGAAAAAGGATTCAAATTAAAATCTAGTTCTGGGAATCTAGAAGGGATTCATAAAAACCCTTCTAGCAAGCATAAAAACACATTTTGTCATTAGTGTTGTATATCAATTTGAAGTTTTAACATGACTTCATATGATGGTTTGCATAACTACCAGCTATTTTGAAAATACAGCAATCTTATGAAGAAATAACTGGTCCTAATTGAATAAAACCATCCTATAGCTTATATGTTTTAAATATTTGTGTTCCATTTATTTTTTGTAGAAACACCCTTTTTTAGTTTGTTTTGCAACGAAGTGCAACTTCTCAGATTTGTATGTCAGCATGTTTGCAGGCAGAATATCATAACTTCCAGACACTGATTAAATATTTCCACATCCTCTTTAACTGATTAGGAAAGAAAGAATATGTGTCTCATACATTCCTAAACTGTAGACATTTTTTCAAACTTTCAAAAAGGAATTACAAATCAGTCTCTCCAGTCCACCCAAATATGAATTTAGATCGAATATAAAATATCTCGAGAAATACTGTTTTTTTAAAAAATGGATGATTTCAAAAAAGCCTTCCAAGAATTGTTTTCTAGAACACTTTTAAGTAGGCATAGGCACTAGGGAGAACTTTACATGTAAAATAGATGCATATATCCATACAACAGCACTGCCTGTAAAAAGATATATTTATTTACAGGTTCTTTTACCCTCAGTAATGAAATCCAGTAAGTCAATTTGTTCATAATAAAAAGTTGTTTTACATATTATTTACAAGTATCCAAATATATTTAGTCTGTCACTGCTGTTGACTATACCTTTTCACAGAACTTGAGATGGGAGAGTTTACTGCAATGATGTACATTCAAAGAATAAATTGTGGATATGCAGTGTTTTTGGCACATCTAACTTCATATTTTCTACTGAGCTTGGTACATACAGTAGCCTGTTGTCAAAGAATGTCACAAGGATGGACAAAAATGCAGGTGGTTCTTCAAACTATTCTTTGGCATCTGAAGATTCAAAAAAACTATCAAGTAGAAAAGTGGAAAAGAATCTTAAAATTGCTATTTTATTTCTCATAATTTGCACTAGAATTGTTTTGCTAAGCTCATAGCTCAGATATTTAGATGTCAGTTCTCTTTAGGTCCTTCAATTAATTTACATACACCATGTCATAATTTTCATTATTTCCTGTAGAATATGTTCCAAAATCTGTCTTCATTAAAATGCCATTTCCTGAAAGACATCATAGAAATGGATGCATGAATATTCTTGAAATATATTGTACATGCTTATGATCTCTATAGCGGAAATTGGAAGATAGATTCTGAAATTCCAGTAGGTATGTATATTGCCTTGATGCCCATTTACACTGTACGATCACAGTAATAAGCATTCTTTAAAAAAAAACCTAATGGTCAATTAATCCATAATTTTGTCACAGATGTAGCAAGTACAACTTTGATATTTAAAAAGGAGAAAATACTATTATCATCTGCAATATTTTGCTCCACTAAATGGAGATATTTATAAAAAAGGCCATCCACAAAATAGATTTTAAGTTTCTGTTCCCTTTTAAACCAAAACATAATAAAAATGGTTTTGCTATTCTTACAAATATGCAGTTGAAACATTTACTGAACAGTCTGTTTAAAAATTTGCAAAGATTTAGGGATATAATATTAAGTTAGAAGTTTGGAGAAAAATCTCATTACTATATATATTAAGCAGCATAACAAAGTTGCTGCACGAAATTAGCTGACAAATTTATGAATTTTAGCTTCCTACATTTATTGTATTGTTGTATTAATACACTGTGACACAATAACTGCCATAATCATTTATCCAGGTAATCATGTGTATTGATGTCAACATTTTAAAAAGTTATCGGTGGATATTAACACTTTCACTACTGTGCTACTGTTTCTTAGTCAGACAGTATTCTACCACAATCATCCTCATCCAGATTGGTTAATTTATAGTTGAAGTGAAGATAACATGGTGGATATTCATAATGTTGAAAATGGAATCAATCCTTTTTGTAAAGGAAAATACAAGCCTTTAAAAAAAGCTTACCTTCACTCTGAGATGTTAATATTCTATTCTAAAACAGAATATAGAGGCCCAATTGTTCTTGTTGCATTTGGAAAAGTTCAGTTTACATGAGGATGCTCCATTCCCACATTTATTCTTCCACACAATCCACCATACTATTTAAACTTCAGCTCCCCAAAACAAAAAGGTCCATAATTATAAGGCCCATAATTCAGTTGCTCATTTAAAACATGTATTGACCTATGATTTAAAAACATTCCCACATTTCAGAAAGCACTTACCCCTTTTTTGGTCCTGTTTTATTTAATCAGTTTTAACATTAGCTATTCCTTCTGTCCAATCTCACTCTGACAGACACTTTCATAAATGTTTTTAGGTAATCAATTCAATATGTTCCTAGAATCTAGGCTTAAGAAGTCAAGTATAAGTCTGGTAAAGAAGATGTAAAGTATGATTTCAGAAATGTATGAGGTGACTTCAACTGAGAATGTGCACTCTATTGACTGCAGTGCTACTTTGACTTTTTTATATATATTGCGTGTAAACATTTCTGGTAATAAGAATTTGATCACTGAAAAAAATAAGCCTGAAATCTTTAAACAACTATTTTTACAACTTTTATGATATACCATTATTAGACAGCAGTTTATACCATTATTAGAAAGCATTGCTTTCTCATACCTTCAAAGATTATGAGTACACACACATACAAATTCTAAAAAGATAAGACACTTTATTGAATTTGATAAATTAAAAGACTATGTACTGGACTTGTATGAATCACAGGTATTTGTAAACAGAGACCTTGGGTCCTTTCCAAAGAAATCCTGATAGAATTATGCAATAAATCATTTTCCAACACGCTGATCACAGGATGCATAGTAACAAAGGGCAGAGAAGAATTCATCATAGCTGACATTCACATGTGAAGGCAAAGAACTGAAAAAAAACATAATTGGAAAGAAAATTAAGTATAATTGGGAATATATACAATACTTAAATTTGCTATCACATTCCTAAAAATTTGTTTTGAACTATGAATTGGACTCATATATGAAAAATCATAGCAGTCTTATAATAACATATGAACTTAAGGGTATTTTAAATTTTCTATTCACTCTATAGCCAAGGAATATGCTAACAGGTGCATATTGCTTGGCTATACAGGAATTTATTTTTAATACATAAGATTCCATAAGATCTCCCTAATTTGCAGTAGCTATGTGCAAAAGCACACTGTACATAGTTAGATGGGTTCCCTTATGGTAATAATATTCTTATTCATGGAACATAAAATAAGAGCTCAGATTCAACATGAATTTTACTTCCCTCAAATGATGGAAAGATTCACTAATAGGAAAAAAAACTAATTTACTGCAGGGATGGGATACCTGTATCCCACCAGATGTTCATGAATCATAGCTCTCATCATGCTCACTATTAGCCCGAAGCTTGCTATTCTGTAACAACTGAAGCACAAGATTCTTCTGGACATTGTTGGCCATTCATTATTAAATAGTTTTGTAACCTGTTTAAATACTTCTATAACTTTTAAATATTTAAAAGTTAGGACTTCCGGTTGGCGATCCGTGGTGTCATGGCGTTGGGAGAGTGACAGCTGCTCCCCAACTCCTTTAAACGCTGTGTTTTGGGGATCCTTTCGGGGGCGTGGAGCCTGGAGAGCCCCGCGGACGAGAGGGCGAGCCGGAGGAGCGTGAAAGCGAATCGCAACGCTGAGCGCAACGACCGGGCGGCTCTGTCGACCCAACACAAGCGAGTTAGCCAGCTAATGGCCGACCTGAAGCCGCGGTAGCCGACAACGAGAGAGGAAGCGACAGAGATCGGAGATCGCAG
The DNA here is from genome assembly GCA_012654045.1 of Ptyas mucosa. Classification (NCBI taxonomy): domain Eukaryota; kingdom Metazoa; phylum Chordata; class Lepidosauria; order Squamata; family Colubridae; genus Ptyas; species Ptyas mucosa. The sequence goes on along the minus strand of WNWU01000109.1, from coordinate 478,419 downwards.
TGCTAGCACGTAGAATACCTTTCCCCTTATTACTGTAAAATCGCTGTCAACGGAAGGTACCGGAGGAGTCGGAGGAGAGGTGCTCGGAGGAGAGAAAGGCGGCGTCCTGAAATAAAGAGCCGATTGGGGAGCGGAGCAGCCGACGAGCCGGTGAAGGAGGAGTACGAGACGAGGGGACGGAGAGACACATGCAAATGGAATAGAGACGCGAGAAACGGAGATTTTGAGGTTGAGAGCACTAGAAAGAAAGCGACTTGAAGTGGAGCAGACAGAGGATTAAGAGCTTCTCTGGATAAATCTAGAGATTGGATGTGCAGCCACTACAGAGCCTCTCTCCTTTTTTTTCTTCTTGAAGAGAACAGGAATTGCTGACTCATTGTTCCAGGGACTGACTAGCACGGAGAAACACCAAAGAAGACATTAACCAGTAAATTACCATCTACCCCCTGTTAAACTACCTGAGTAAATGAGACTCTCTCTTGAAAATTATATCAAATCATACTATTATATTATTATATCATCATATTTGTACATATATTAACTTATTATCTATTATTTACCATATACCTATCCTATTTAGCAATTTATATTAGTACGTATATTATATCTATTATATATTACTACTCACTATCTTATTACTATACTTTTATCACTTTCTCTATTATCTAATTTATAGCAGAACTATAGCTGTTTGATATTTCTTATTTATTTATCTACGTTAATAATAATTAATTGCTTTGATTGTTTTGATTTAATAGATTAGCCCATTTGGAATCAAGTTAGAAATTAACTAAGAACGAATTAAGAGCTACTTAAGAAGTTAAACTGTTTAAGGTACTGTAGTTATTTTGAAAATTAATTGATCATAATTAATATATATAATCAGGAACTCTATACTAGATACTAAATAGAATCGAAATCATATTGAATACAAAAAACCAGTTTAGCTATCTGGACAAAATATCTAATAGCTCGATCATCTATCTCTGAACAAAATTTAGAGGAAAACAAACTAAAAGAGATTAAAGACAAGATCTAAGGAAGAACCCCTGAATATACTGCGGCAAGTGCTATTGGATGGTTATCTGGAGGAATATTGAGAGAATACTAAGAAAACAAAAGTTGACCTTAAAGGAAATGGCAACCTTGACCTCCACAATAGCAAAAACAGGGAAAAAGGTCCCATCCAACCCAACACTGTCAATGGCGTCTCCAGCAATGCCGAAATCATTAGAAGGCCTTCAAAAAGTAGATAAACCCCCAACCACTCCAACTCTGCAAACAGTGCAGTCCTCTCTGCTATCATCTCTCTGCTAGAGATGCCAATCTGAAAGGACTATTTATTAAATGTATTTTTATTAGTGGATAGTCCAATCCAGATTCAGAGGGATAAAGTGATTTCGAGTATTTAGGAATACTCATGTAACCATGTCTTACAGAAACTACGTCTTTTCTGGGTTTGTGCAATTGTTGTTGTAATATGTCAAGCAAAGATGCATTGGATTTAAGAAAGTGTACATCCAAGTAGTCTTGAAATAATTTTTCCTTTAAATCTAGAGTATTACACAGCCCTAATTTTCAAACCTTTTCTCATAATTCAGAACATCCAAAGTGGTTTATAATAGTCATAAAAAGCAGTGGTGGGTTGCCCCCGGTTTGCACCAATTCTATAGAACTGGTAGTAAAACTGGCGGGAGGCTCCACCCACTGACCCTGATGTCATCAAAATGCTTCTGCGCATGCGCAGAAGAGTGCGCACGCATGCAAGCAAAGAGAGCGCACGCATGCAAGCAAAGAGAGCGCATGTGCACAGCCCCATTGCGAACTGGTAGTAAAGGTAAGTAGAACCCACTCATGATAAAAAGAGAATAAAAGCAACTATTATAAGGAGTTAATGGCTAGAAAAGGCAAACATAAAACGAAGGATTCTTAAAGATTCCTAAATTGCCTGTGTATGAGTGCCAGGCATGTCATAAGAGAGCAAATCATTCCACAGGACAAGTGGAATGTTAGCAAGGTGCCAGAACCTACATTGTATTGATTATCAAGAAATTTTTACCATCTTTTATGATTATACACTGAATCAAGAATAATATAAGTGAAGTATTTAAAGTACTGGTAAGTATTAGGAAGCATACTATTAATTTGATGAATGTGTACCTTTCTTTCAGCAGTTGGCAATCTTTGAGGCTTGAAGAAGCATTTTTTCCTAATGCTTTCAGTGTTGGATAAGGGGCAGGGATGGGAAATGATATCAAGGAAGTTGAATCCTTTTTTCCACTTTTGAGGGAACTGTTTAAAAGTACAATTTAGCCTACTGTGAGCTTAACACATCTATTTTTGTTAGTCTAGTGAAGAAAATTAGTGAGCTGTTGCAATTTGGAGACAATGACAAGAAACACTGAAGCTGCAGTTTGATCATCCTTGCTTTGCAAAAAGGTATAAAAGAAAAATTGTCAATGTATTTTTAATACCTATTGTGAGGCATTTTTTATTTAGCTCTCAACATAATTGGAGTGAGAACTATTTTCTTTATGTGTTACACTACAATATTCACACTTTCCTATCAGAATCAAAACTATTGAAAATACATAAGAATTATATGTTCTTACACAATCTCGGTCAATCTGATTTGCCAGGGAAGAAATCCCAAGATACTGTCCACAGGGCCAAACTTCAATATTAGGTCAGGATCAGGAAAGCCATTAGTACCTAGAAAAAGGGCACAATAGTATTGCAGAATCAAGACTACTTAATTTATCAGAGATATAACACAGGTTCATCATAACATTCTGCTTCATGCATAGAGTTGAAATAGCCTAGTGAGCAGAATAAATGGTAGCCAAATAACATATTCACAGAAAGGCACATTATCTCACATGGATTTTTCTAAAAAAGCATTAACCAGCTTGTAAGTAATTCAGTAAAAACAAATAAATTCCACATTCAAAACACTGCTTTAAAGTATCTGTATCTGCAGTTAAATTTTGAGCAATAATGGAAGATAAATGCTCAGACTGACAGATTTAATGCGCAGCACTACATAGCGTATTCCTAAAAGTTAGGCTGCAAAGGCCAATCATGGGGGGGGGGGGGTGTTTTCCAAAAAAAATGTTACACTAGTTAGGAATATTTAAAAGTCAAACATCAAATGAATAAGAAAGTGCTTAAAAGAAAACAGCAACCAATTGAATATAATGTATAAAATAAATTGTCTATCATATCTAGTTTTTGGTACCCCCTGCATATAAACTTGAAGACAAAAGTGAATTTTTTCCAAATTACCGTATTTTTAGGTCTATAAGACGCACTCCCCCCCCAAAAAAAGTGGGTGGGAATGTCTGTGCATTTTACAGAGCGAATGTTGCCAAAGTGCTGCCCACCCGCCAGCTCCTACCCTTTGGCCTCTGCCTCACAGTAGCTTTAGCACAGCCTGATTTAGCACGAGCATCTGATTGGTGGTTGGATCGGTCTCTCAGAATGCCGCTGATCAGCTGCTCCAGGCTGTGGGAATCGTCGCCACCGTCCATCACTGCCGCTGACCATCACCGCCACCTATCACCGTCTCCTCTCACCCCATTTTTGGCCTCTGCACATCCCGTTTTCAGCCCATTCCAAGCGGCAGGGATCGCTGCCGCCTATCGCTATCAAATGGCAGCAGCAATTGGCAACAATCCCCACCACTGGAACAGGCCGAAAACGGGCCGTGCAGAGGCTGAAAACGGGGCGCGCAGAAGCCAAAAACAGGGCAAGTGGAAGCAGTGATAGCGATGGGTGGTGACCGTGGTGATGATCCCTGCAGCCTGGAACAGCTGATTGGCGGTATTTTGGGAGGTCGATCCAACAGCCAATCAGATGCTCATGCTAAATCAGGCTGTGCTGAAGCTGACCAGGCTGTTTGCTGCAAGGAGACAAATTGCTGGGAGGCAGAGGCAGATTTTTTTTCTTGTTTTCCTCCCCAAAAGCTAGGTGCGTCTTATGGTCCGGAGCATCTTATAGTGCGAAAAATACAGTAAATGTATTTTTTTCCATGAGCCCATGGATTACTGCACTTATTTGGAAAGGTATACCTCTATAGCAAGAATATACAAAGACATATTGGATATTTTCTACAAAGTAACCCCATAGAATGTAGAGACTGAATGCAGGTAGTCTTTGACTTACAACCATCTGGAATTACAGTCATGAGTTATTGCAGATGTTAAGCAGGTCACTATGTAACCAGACATGACTTTATGAGACTTTTTGATGTGGTCATTAAGCCAGCATGGTAGTCTTTAAGTGAAGACCACAGTCATTAAGGGAATCCATAATAGCCAATGGAGTTTTCTGCTGGAAAATGGCAAAAAACATTGAAAATCATGGTGGTACACTGCAAACACTGCAAACAGCTATAAAGCTGAGTTGATTGCGAAGCACCCAAAATGTGATCATGTGACTCTGAAGGGAGCATGCAGCCATTGTAACTTCAAAATTGGTTTGTAAATACCTTTTGGGTATCCATCTTATATTCAAAAGGGTGCTAAACAATCAGTCATAAGTTGAGGACTACCTGTAGTGAGTATGAAATCCAAATATTTACACCAAGAGTTTGATTATGTTTTTTAAAAAAATACTGCTGTTAGCCATTTTGCACTCCTATAAAATGGAGTACTCAAATACTCAAAAAAGGTAAATAAATTCTGCTTTAACACTTACTACTTAATAAGTTTTCCAAGATGTCCATATCCAGATCTGTGCATTTCTTTTGCTTTTGTGCTACTAAGTTGCAAAATTTCTGAGCTGCTTTTACAATATCTGTTTTTCCATCCTCTGAGGACAGCACATTCAGAAGAGATTGGCAATTTAAAACTGCAGTTGAAATGAAAATAAAACAATGAAAGTGGAAGAACAGAAACAGTTGCTTGAAATCAGTATTTTCTAAAGTTACTGTAGACGCTTATGATTCTTCAGTTTAAAGTAACATTTCCCCCATTACTCTGCAATTTCTCAAAGTTCCTATTAGTAGTGAGCTGCGGTGGCGCAGTGATTAGAATGCAGTATTGTCCTGCTCAAAAGTTGACTCAGCCTTCCATCCGTCTGAGGTCAGTAAAATGAGAAGCCAGATTGTTGGAGGCAATATGCTGACATTGTAAACCGCTCAGAGTGTGCTGTAAAGCATTGTGGAGCGGTATATAAATCTAAGTGCTATTGCTATTGTTTAAATAAACCTACAAAGTACACTTTGTAGAAAATCTGCAACTCTTTGCTAAAACAATAACACTTCAGTAGAAGTTTAAAATCAAAATGTTCTTAATTCAAATTTATATACATCGGTCTCATTCCACTGATTTGAATACATCCAGATCTATAAGAACTTGTGCACGTAAAAATTTCCTATTGAAGAAACCAGTATTTGTGGATTAGTTTTGTGTAATCAACATATTTTAGTCCTCTACAACAATACAAGGTTTTTAAAAAATTATCTTACCTTGATCTGTTTTCTCCTGATTTGCAAATTTCACTGTATATTTGGAACAGTCAAGATTCAACAATTCCTGCTGCTGTTTTAAAATTTCATCCATCAGTCTTGAATTATTTCTTTTGAAAATACCTTGGAAAAAGAGAAGAAAGAATATGTGCTGGTAAATTTTTTTATCTTGCTGCAGAAATTATATTTAGATTGCTTGGAGCTGCCTAGGTGGAATATTCAAAAACTACTTGGTGTAGTTTCTAACAGAAGTTGATTCAGCACAGTAATACTTCGCCATTCTCTGACATGTTAACTATACATTTCATTCAAAATGCTTATTGCCTTTAAAGCTCTTCATGACTTAGTCCTGGCTATTGTAGGTAAAATCTATTTGTTCTACTCATTTGAATTATGATGGCATGTTGCATACCGACTCTCTGTAAAAGTAAGGGGAAGGGGACTAGGAAACCTGCTTTTGTTGTGACTGCCCAAGACATTTAGAACATATGCCCTAATGTAAAGATCCCCAAAAATAAGACCCTGTCTTATATTTTTTTGAACCCTGAAATAAGCACTTGGCCTTATTGCCATGTGCCCAATTGGACTTATTATCAGGGGATATCTTATTTTGGGGGAAACATGGTATCTAAATAAAAATAATTTACAGGGATGCTTTTGCCATGTATTACAGGCCAAGGGTTTTTTTTAAAATTCTTTTAAGATTAGTTTGTGATTTTATAATTATATAAGCCACTTAGAATCTTATGACTGGGGTAGTACAGAGATCTTGTACCTTGAAAAGACAGCCATAATCCATCATATAATAAATGCTTATTTGATTATAAGGGTATCAAAAAACTAAAATCTGTTTTGGACTTTTGGACTTTCTATATTCTAAATAGTCACCCCAAATTTCACAACTGGTTGGCCATTTGCAAGACAGATTCCCTCTTTTCGCAATTGCTGTCCTTAAAAACAGTATGGGGTGTAGTCCAGGAAAAGTATTCAAAAACTGAATTTGGGTACATACGGATTTCTAATTGTATAAAATGTCTGACACTGATTTGGAACCATTATTTTTCATGAAATTTGACTCTGCAATCAAAAGAGTTTAAATACCAGACAGACCTGAAAGATATCTATTGTGCAATCAGCTTCTTCTTCACACAATTGTATATTCAACCATTTGAGTGTAGGAACAAGTACACATTGCTATGAATTTTAATTGAATTTTAAAAACATATACTTCAAAACCCACACAATTAGGGATATCCCTTCTACCTATAAAGAAACTCCCTCATTCCATATCAGAAACTAATCAGTTGCACAATATAGTAAAGTTAAAATCTCATTTGAGTTGAGTTCAGCGTCTGATGATTTCTGGGATATGTCAATAGTTTAGTCACTGCTTTCTCTTTCAGGATGTTTTCTCAACTATCCAGTCTACCTCCCTTGCATTGCTTATCTTTCATCTGAGTATTAAATAGGCTCAAATCTGCATAGCTTGCACAGTCAAAGTCAGCCAGATGCTAAGGCACTCAGCATGGAGGAGTTGCTATTTGGTACACATAACCTCAAGATGCCTTTAGTTACAGAGAATATTCACAAAAAGGTCAGAATTTGGGATAGACCTGGCTATTGTTCCAGAACAAATGTTCTAATGCAGTGGTTCCCAAAGTGTGCGCCGCGGCTCCCTGGGGAGCCGCGCTATCCTCATAAGGGCGCCGCGAAATATTCCGCCCGCTGGGTCTAACGCTGATGCGCCATTTCTGAAACGTCTAGTGCGCATGCGCAGTTGCAAGTCGGATTGCTAGGGGAGCCGCGAACCGAAAAAGATTGGGAACCTCTGTTCTAATGTATTCCACTCTGATTATAACATAGCTCCTCACACCAAAGGAAAATGAATCAACAGCAAGGGTGGGGGGCTTACAATTAGGTCCAAACCTGATACCTGACTTATTCTTAAATATCTGAATTTCAGGTTCTGGTTTATTAGCAACAAGCAAATCAGAGCTTTGAAATAAAATTTAATATTATGTTTCTTCTTCCAAGCAAATCCTAAAGTTAATTTAATAATGTAATTTGATACAGGTTATTTTGATTATCCTGATCTGTTTATCTGTCTCTCCAAGCGCACACATCCCAGCATCCCTGCAATAGGTATTAAAGATAACTAAACTAGGCTTTTGTTTTAAAGAGAAACAAAAAACGAGCACACATTCTTGGATACAGGTAAGAACCACTATTATACCAGTGGTACTGGTTTGAACCATTAACAGGAGCCAGAATGACTTTGCATTATAAAATGTTATAAATCACATAGGCCTTCTAGTTAATTTGGACATGTACCTTTCAAGTTTCATTTTCTCAAAACCAAAAAGGTATCTGGAAATAGTGACAATTACATCTATATAGCAGAGGAATGATGAAACATTCCATTGAATGTCAACTGCTGCCACTGTACATGTAGTCCTCCACTTACAACATTCATTTAGTGACGCTGGAAAAAAAGTGACATGACCATTTTTCACACTTATGATTGTTGCAAGTTCCCTGATCATGTGATCAAAATTCAGATGTATGGCAACTGATTCATATTTAGCCTAAGAGTAAAAAACCTGATTTCTCAGCCATACACATACAAATATAGGGTACGCATACACACAATTTCAGTTCTGATTAGACTATGGGCTGAATGTTACTTCAGAATTCTTGTTCTAGCTAGCTAAAAATTATGCAGTTTTTAAAAATTGGGTTCTACCCTGTTTCCCCCCAAAATAAGACATCCCCTGATAATAAGCCCTATTGGGCTTTTGAGTGCATGGCAATAAGGCAAAGCGCTTATTTCAGGGTTCAAAAAAATATAAGACAGGGTCTTATTTTGGAGGAAACACAAAGTGACCAACCTGTCAACTTTATTTTAAAAACTGTTACACCTTCATTTTAAATGAAATATTACTTCCAATTATTTACTTGATTTCCTAAAATTTAAATATCTATGATTTTAGTACTATATTACTTGTTTCTCCATATTTCTTATTAGCACCTTTTATAAGAATTTTATTTTCATTTCAAAACTTACCTAGTAAGATTCAGATTCAGTATAGTACAAGAATGTTTAGTTGGGGTTTTTTTACTATAGTCCTCAATTTACAGCCACAATTAAGCCCAAGATTTCTGTTGCTAAGTGAGACAGTTAAGTAAGTTTTGCCTCATTTTATGAGCTTTCTTGGCACAGTTGTTAACTGAATCACTGCAGTCGTTAAGTTAGTAACAGAGTTTTAAACTGAACCTGGCTTCCCCACTGACTTTGCTTGTCAGAAGATTGCGAAAGATGATCACAAGACTCCAGGACACTGCAACTACCATAAATGTAAGCCAGTTTTCTAAGAGTCTGAATTTTGATCACATGACCATGGGGATTTTGCATAGTCATAAATGTGATAAATGGTGATAAGTCACTTTTTTCAATGCCATTGTAACTTCAAACATTCACTAAATGAAAGGTTGTATGTCAAGGACTACCTGTACTAGATTTTTGTTTTAGAATATATTCTGGTTTCAACATCTTTTAGTATAGAATGTTTTCAACTTCCCTTGTTTACAAACATTTGCATAGGTTAGAAGAGAGATAGGAAAACATTTTCATCAATTATTGGAAGAGTCACCAAGATTCTTCAATCTTTGAGTAACTGACATAAAACAAACTGAATTTATATTCAGTTCCTAGTCTAACCCTTTGCATTCTTTACTATGCATCTGTGTATTAAATAGGCTCATATCTTCTTAGTTTTTAAGCCTAGACAAAATCAGGCAGGCAGTTTTAAGTTACTTTAGTTTACTTCAGTTATATCTTATCTTAATATTTTAAAAATATTTGTGTAAAGCAGTGGTTCTCAACCTGGGGGTCGCAATGTCATCACAGTGGGTCCGCGAAGGCTTGAAGAAATGCTTTGATTTAAATCTTGAGTTAAATCCTGGGAGTCTGTGGTCATGGTTCGGCGCCACAACATGTATTTAAAGAAGGTCCGTGGTGAAGAAAAGGTTGAGAATCACTGGTGTAAAGAATTACTTAGGCCAGTGATAGTTAACCTTTTCTGGACTGAATGCCCAAAGCGCGCGCCCGAACCCCCAAAATGCAATGTGTGCACAGCCCCCTGCATGTGCCACGCCCCCTGTGCATGCACACGCTCCCTGCCCCCCCTGTGTGCACCCCCCCATGCCCTCCCCCACACGAATGCACGGCAGAGACCGGAAGACCAGCTGGCTGGAGGGAGGCGCACACGCATGAGCAGTGGAGCTGAACTGGGGAGACGGCTCGCCTGCCATCACTGCGTGCCACCTCTGGCACGTGTGCCATAGGTTCGCCATCACGGACTTAGGCAATTGAGAATGTACATAATGCACATGTACTGTTTAGCATTAAAAGACAGCTAAGCAACTTCCTGAAAAATCATATTGTCTCAATCTCCAAGGACTTCATCTCTATAAGAAATGGAACTAAATTGGGGGAGGGGGAGGTATTTTTCTTTTCATATATATTGAATCATTTTTTACATTTAAAGTCTCATTCAGATTCCCTAGCACTCCCTTAAACCTTTTTCAATTCTATCATAACAGGAATCAGGAAGACCCAAAAGCAGATCAATCTATCCACAAAGTACAATTCAAAAGCAATGTTGCTATGTTTCTTGGGATGTCATTCTATAGTTAGTTTAAAATTTTTCTTATATATAGGCAAAGAGTACCTGTGCCTTAAAATCTCTTTTCAGTTTACAGTGAAAGTATTTGTATTAAAAGGATAAACAAAATCTGGCAGAATTTGGCTTACATGATTAGTATACATTCTTTTACAATGTGGAATTAAAGAGAGATTCTAGAGTACAGCTTTGAAGTTAAAAGTGTGTTCATTATTAAACAGAAAACACAAATATGTTTCTTAGTTATCTGTTTAGTTTGATTTTTATGTATGTAATTATGCATGTAATTATTCCTTAACAAATTGAACAATTTTCAAATTGACCAATTTGGTTTTGATTGACTCACATTGCCGTAACCATGTAACTAAATTTTCACTAAACTCAAGCTATCCTTCAAGACTTCATTTTCTCACATATACTTTAATAATTTCTGGCTATTTAAAGTTTTCCATTCCACCATGATTCTAATTGCCCATTTATACCTTAAAGGTGCTATATAAATAGTAATTCTGAATGTTAAAAACATTGGATGCCTTCTCCTAAAGTCAAAAGTTTATTTTAAATTGAACATAGTATTAAGATTTCTTTTGTTTAAAAAATTAATAAAATGTATTCAAAACAGTTGGTCAAAACAGTAGTACAGAGAAATAAAATATAGTATAGGGATTAAACTAATTGTATTCAGTAGACACTAATAAAAAGATTCAGAAAAATCTGCTCAGAATCAGTCTGGGGTCAAGTAGTCCCATAATCGAATAATAGCTAAACAACAAAACCAATGAACATTCTTGAAAATAGTTCTTTTACTGACCTTCATCCTTTAACCTACTACTACTGTTTATATTTTCTGTACCAGTCAAACCCGTTGGTACTGAGCTCACACTAGGTAAGGAAAACAAGGAAAAGCTGCTCCCTGTCTCATCAAAGATTAGTTGCCTTAACTGGCATTTCATATTGGTAGTCTTTGACTTACAACTGAGACCAAAATTTCTGTTGCTAAGTGAGACATTCGTTAAGGGAATTTTGTCCCATTGTATGACCTTCCTTGCCACAGTTGTTAAAGTGAACCACTGCAGTTGTTAAGTTAGTAAGACTGTTGTTAAGTGAATCCGGCTTCCCCAATGGACTTGTCATGGTCAGAATGTCGCCAAAGGCGATGATCGATCCCATGATCTTGGGACCCTGCGACCGTCATAAATATGAGTCAGCCGCCAAGTATCTGAATTTTGATCATATGACCACGGGGATTCCCACAACGGTCGTTAAGTGTGAAAAACGGCCACGAGTCACTTTTTCAGTGCCTTTGAATGGTCACTAAATGAACTATTGTAAGTCGAGGACTACCCGTGAGTAGGATCGACGGAAGGGGGAAAAAAAAAATCCAGGGCTTTCAAGGTCGACTTCACCGCCTCGGGAAAAGGGCCAGAGATCTGAACTCGGCCGTTGACCAGGCGACTCACCTTCGTGGTCGTAGACGCTGACATAGGAGATGCCCACCGCCATGCACCACACCACCAAGCTGGCCACATCGGCGTAGCTCTGCTCCTCCTCGGTCACCACCAGCCCAACGTGGCCCGGCAGCTTCTGCAGAGATTTGGCATCCCTCCGCCAACGGCCACCGGCGACCGCTACTTTCCGCCCTACCGCCGCCGGCTTGTGAAAGGCGAAAGGGTTGGCGGCTGCCGCCGGGGCTAAGAGGGCCCGCGAGGCGGCGGTGGCCGCTGTAGCCGCGCGCTGCCGCCAACGGCTGAGCCACGAGCCGCGACCTCCGAACCAACCGCGGCCCCAGGCGACCAGCGCGCGCTGGATGCTGAAGAGGACGTGCAGCAAGCGCCACAACAGCTCGTACGCGACGCTCATTGGCCCGGACGGAGGGGGGGAGACGCGAGAGGAGCGGAGCGGTGACCCGTCGGCTGAGGCGGTTTCAAAGGCAGATCAGCCGCAGCGCGAAGGACGTACCATCTCGCCTCCCTTTGCCTCACGGAGACGGTTTTATCTGCCCGGCAAGTTTCCGTACTGCAACCATCTCTCTTTCTCTCTCTCTCTCTGTACCTGCCCTGACCTTTACCCTCTAGCCTACGCAGCTGCTGCTCATTGGTCGGAGCGGTGTCATTTCCGGATTGATAGACTAAATGACGTGGCTCGAAGGAAACTGACGAAGGGGGAAGCCCTAGGAGGTCTTTTTGCAGCTACAGATTTAATGTTCTATTGCGACATCTAGTGGCGGAAGTGTGTGAGTAGTTAAAGCTCCGTCGGCTTGGTCGCCGTGTGCGCGATAGTGAAAGAAGAAATCAAATGTTGTGACTGGTTCCTTTGTTTGATCAAACTGGATTGCCAATTGTGGAAATGAACGGGACAAAAACCTCCCAAAATGGCTTATTTCTTAACCAGGAGTTGAAGGTGAATTGTGAATATACGCACTGAACTAAAACGTTAAGAAATATGCACTGAACTAAAACATTATTTGTGCACAGCAGACGGGTTTATTTCTATCCTTATTCCACACATATACCATAAATGCATAGACAGATATTTCTTAGTAAAGTATATTCTTCAAAGATAGTCCACCTTTGAGTCTATGCACACATTCATAATATACAGTATTATATATACACCTTTTGATAAATATTGGTAACCCCATCAGTCCAGCATATAAGATAATTAAACATTCTAAATACAACTACACCATTTACTTTCAAGTGATGGCCTGTGTCGCCCTCACAAGCATGCTTGGAGACTGTTAACTTAGATTCTATACAACAAAACACAAAAGTCTCTGATCTAATTAAATTCACATAAAGGAAGGATATCAACAGAAACGTATCTTAGCTTCACCTTTATTTCATAATCATAATCACCACCCATATTTACTCAGAGATAGAGATATCATCACCATTTGTGTACTTGCTTATTTCTTTCCCCTCTTCCACGGAATAGAAATGTTATTTACATACAAATGCAAGATTATTCTTGAGGACATCCAGCTTTCATCATGGCTTTCTGGTAGTGATGACCTCCCTTGACTTCTATGCCTTTGGTGGTGAGCACACTTCTGGTTTGAAGAAGTTCCCTAATAGAACATCCAAATACAAATTGCCATCCAAATACAGGTATATAGGTATCTGAGACAAGAAATTTTAGGAAGTTATAACTAAGAGTGGCTATTCTGTAGATTTAACACCTTTTTAATTTGCTAATTCTTGTTCTTTAATACTTTGTACATTATTTCTTTTTAAATCCAGTCTGGTTACAGCCTGTGGGACTCTGAAGAAAAAAATAAAAACATCGTTTATCACTTCTGTAACTTCTTTCAGTAAACCAACTATTTAGTCACATGATAACCTGTTATTACAATTAGAAATAAGTAACATGCCACCCACTTAGCTTCCTAGCCAAACGGGCTTTTGGATTGCAAATCAAACTACGTTGTAATTTGAGTCATTTCTAAAATTTCATGGTGTAGTATGAATGAGATTACAGGAATTTAGCCTTTGGCAGCACAGGTTTTTTTTTTAATTTTAAAAACCAAATTAATTTCTTCAATCCTGAAATTGAATGTATTTATATTACAAAAAATATACTAAATGCACACTCTTTATTGCACAGGTAATATATTTCCTGATTTCACAGTGAAATTCAATTTATATTTTTTAATTCCAAGTCTCTGACAAATTGTGTGTCTTAACAATAGCAATAGCATTTAGACTTATATACCGCTTTACAGTGCTTTACAGCCTTCTCTAAGCGGTTTACAGAATCAGCATATTGCCCCCAATAATCTGGGTCCTCATTTTACCAACCTGGAAGGTTGAGTCAGCCTTGAGCCTGGTGGGATTTGAACTGCCAAATTGCAGTCAGACGGCATTCAGCAGAAGTAGCCTGCAGTACTGCATTCTAATCACTGCACCACCATGGCTTAGCCACTTACTTTACTGGAATAGAATTAAGCTGATTTTGTTCAAGTGCTAAATTAGACAGTAGTGTACTTTTTTTGAAGTGCTCCATCTTCAAATGCAGTAGCAATATAATTGTCAAGGAATTATATTGGTTGAAGTTTTGTAGATTCTACAATTCTTGTGCTCTAATGCACTCAGATTGTTTGTGAAATCAATTTTCTGTAGTGTAACTGGCAATCTGTGAGTGATATAGTTTGGAGTTTGTTCTTTGACAGCTCCATCCTCATTAAACCTGAAAGAAAGCTGCATACCAACTGGTAAAAGCTGGTTTCAGACAGGCCGATCTCTGACAAATTTATTCACATCTCCAAATTCTACCATTTTCAGCTGGCTTCTTTCCAGCTTCAATGACAATATAGTATTTGCTGATGATCCGACAATAGATTACCATTTAAATTAAGAATTATAAAAAGATGTGAACAAGCTGCTTGAAAAAGATTGAATAAATTATTATTCTCCATGCTAAGATAGTTTAGGCATGGAAGATGCAATGACCAAGAGACAGATTCTGTTATTTACACCCAAAGTCAATCTCTGTAAACTAGTAAGGGTGGGGGGGGGGGAACAAAATCAAATTGATTTGTATTCCAAATTCTCTTTAAAAAACTTTCAAAATCAGATTCATGTAAAAATTATTAAATTGTCACCAGGTTTCAATACAGTATAGTATTTCAAGGTTTTCTGGAAAGAAAGTAGATTTGTGAGTCCATTTTTCTTTTATTTATGTATTGATATTCCGCCTTTATTATTTTTACAAATAGCCCAAGGCAGCAAATATTTTCCAGCACACCTTCCTCCTCCTATTTTGCCCACTCAACAACCCTGTGAGGTAAGTTGCCCTGAGAGAGTGTGACTGCTCTAAATCACCTATCTGGCTTTCCTGACTAAAGCAAGATTAGGAGTTATGGTCTCCTGATTTCTAGCCTGATACCTTAACCACTAGAGCAAACTGGAGACTGTGCATTTTCATTTGGCTTTAGGCACGAAAGCCTGCAGGGTGACCTTGGACCATTCACTCTTGTCTCAATAAATGTCATTAGTCTGAAGACAAAAGCCATGTCAAATTAATTCAATCAGCAATCATCTGCCTCCACAGAATAGGCATATATTATCAAGAAATCGATTCAAATGCCATTTAAAAAGTTATGCAAGAGTATCAAAACACAGAGCATAATCTTGCCAAACTGGGATACGTGCTACTGGAGTTCCGTGGCAAGCTGAGGCCCTCTAGAGGCATATCATAGGATATATGACATCTTTATAACAAGTCTAAGCATAACTCAAAAGACATACAGTTGAATTTTATAAAATACACTTTTGAGTATACTGGCATAGAATCTTGTTGATCAAATCAGTGAGAATAGATCATACAGTTCCCTAAGCCAGTGTTGTGCTGAAGTACATCCCTCCACGTTCAATGGAATTTACTAAATTCAAATGGCCTTAATCCATGATGGGATATTAATTTATTAGAACAAATCAAAATGCCTAAAAGCTTGAATCTGCAGAACTTATCATCAGGTGAGATGCTGCACAAATCAGGAGATGGGAGGAGAAGTAAAATTAAATAAGCCAGTTGTTTCTCCTCTATCTCCATCCTATCATCATCATCATCATCATCACTATCACCATCACCACCACATCTTTCACCAGAAGAGCTCAAGGTTTATCTTAATTTAGTTCTAAAATAACTCTGTAGGGGAGATTGGATTAAAAAACAGCAATTGATCCAACTTTGCACAATGATTTTCCATGAGAGGATAAGCTTGAATCTGAGTTTCCCCAATCCTGATTTAACAATTTAATTACTATATTAGATTATAAAGCATTAGCAGCATATTTACATTCATTCTGGAGACAGAGAGAACGAATTACATTTGTCTGAATCTAGTCTACAAGATACATATCTTTAAATTTAATTCGTATAACTATTAATATCAGATCAAAGAAACCACTTCTCTTTTTTTGTCATAACAAATACTATTTTTCTTGTCTCTAAAAAGTACAATCAGCAAACATAGATTTCTTTGTATAAAACAAATACGATGAAACTGCATATAGACGGGAAGTTGAACAACTGACGTGTGGTGCAGCCACAACAATTTTGAACTGAACACACTCAAAACTGTAGAGATGATAGTAGACTTTAGGAGAAGCCCTCCTAGTCTACCACCTCTTACAATACTTGTTCTGCCCCAGCTATGGACCCCAAAGAACGCAGCACACACAAACTCTATACAAAGCTTATTTTACTCAAATAACTCAGTCTTTATCAACCAAAGGCTGTTAATAAACTGTCTTAACAGCCTACAAGAATTCTAAGATAAGGTAATCACAGTCTTACTAGAGTTGGCAGAAAGCCCAGAAGCAATTTGCAGAGAATCCAGATGCAAAGGAGAGTGAACTAAAGTTGTTCCCTACAGCTTGCTGCAAGCGGTGTTCCTCCTTAAATAGGCTAAAGGAGTGGCCAATTAGCCCCAAGCCTTACTCTCGAGGAGACCTCCTCCTGAGGAGTCACTCCTGCCATTTGGCAGTTCTGCACGCCCGTGCATTGAGAAGAGGCGCCTCCTCTTCGTCCTCTTCACTTAAAGGAGCTTCTGGAGGTTCTGAAGGCCCTGGCTAAATCCCTGCCTCTGGCACCACATCTTCTCCAGCCTCCTCACTGTCCAACTTGAGCACCAGCTGCGCAGCACCACACCAGCCTCCTCATTGTCGGAATCAGCTACAATCTGCACAGGCCGCTGACGGGCCACAACAATACTAGACAACACAGCATCAACAGGAAACATTTTCACATTTCTAGGTTTTATAATATCTCAGGACTTAAAATGGACATCTAATATCAAAAATGTCATCAACAAAGGACAACAAAGGATGTTCTTCCTGCGCCAACTCAGAAAACTCAGACTGCCCAAGGAGCTGCCAGTACAGTTCTACAAAGGAATTATTATTTGCACCTCTATAACTGTGCTGTATAGGGCAGTTCTTAGTGACTGGGAGACAAAGAACCCTAAATCAACTAAATTTTGGTTGCTAAAGAGAGGATGGAGAGACAGAAAAGACAATTTCTTAATTTGACAAGGTTGGCAGGCTTCACGAGGAGCGAGGATTTTTTAAAAATGATACGCAGCTTTTATTATGGTTGGCTGGGACATTAATCTGATTTATTGTCTGGCATTTAATCAACAAGTAGTTCTACTACTATAATTCCCTGTTTTGGTTAAATGTGATAGTGACTACAAAATGAGATGGGAAAAAAGATAAAGAACTGCTTTACAGAGGGCTATAGAATATTTGCACGTTTTATGACCCTGTGTTAAAAATAATCAAGAAAACCTTTCTAGTCACAGGGTTTAGAATATTTAAAGTGATCTCCCATACTTGTTATTGACAAAACGTTACCTTTAAGATTACCAAGTTGCAAATCTTGTGCAAAATGTGCTTCCTTTATGGTTTCCAGGACCTTACATTGGTACCCACTTTTTTGGTAATGAACCTCATAGAAATAATTTACTGCACAATGCACCACGCAGCCTCCTGCCATGAGTGGCGGCACCGGCACAATGAGCCATGTGGTGTCCGGCTGCAAGTATTGGCACCTGGGTGATGCATCACATGGTGTCTGGCCACAAGTGGCCAGAATCAGCTACAAAAGAAGTCGGGCAGCGGCACAACAGGCATCGGCATGGGAGGCATGGCTGTGGTGGTCCTAAGGTAAGTGGGTAAGACATCCCCTGAAAATAAGACGTGATGCTTATTTTGGGGCTGAAAAGAAAATAAGATTGGGTCTTATTTTCAAGGAAACACGGTATATATAGAGAACTCAGAAGTGGGAAAATACACTGCATTCTCTATTACGTGGGAAAGCCAAGCACTGATTATTTAGGCAGCTCACCCACTCAGAAAAATCTATTTTGTATCCAGATCCTAGGTGTTACAACAGTTATCAGCTTAATCTTCGCTTGTTCTTTACTAGAAGTTCTTCCTCCTACCTTTCATCTTATTCACAAACTAGAAAGAAGTTCACCTTGTAATGAACAGCCTTAACCCAGGAATTTCTAGCTAATGGACTGGCTTTCAAGGCCCCATATCTTTTGAAGGATTTAAAAGTTCACATTCTCAGTTACAACATGGTTTTAATGAATTCTATCCATGGGTAAAATTCAGGGAGGAGACCTGTGTTGGAAAGTTAATATATAAAGGTATTTCATACAAGGCAAGCTTGAATGTTTAAGTTAAGGGCGGCATACTTGGTGTGTGTAAGCACTGAACAGAGATTTGTCCTTGGATTTCGGCATTGAAAGAATTGCACCTGTTAGTGATAATAAACTTTATTACATGAGAACGTTTGTTGTGCTGTTTCAGCACATGCTTTACATGACATTGGTTGTCTTAATGCTGATCCGCTCTACACATAAAAACATCCCAAACAATGTAAAGGAAACTATTCTTTTTCCCTGTCCATCTAAGGAGGACAGGATTTTCCTTCCAGGCAGCAAAGTCACAAGTATTGTGGAATTGAAGCCATGGCTCAATTGGTTTAAGGATGTAGTTAAAGACATGCTTGGATGTAAATTGCTCCTGGATATGGGTGTGCTGAATTAGGGAAAATTCGTTTCAAACCTAGAACAAAACACTGTATTTCATTGGTTCTGTCAAATGATTCGAGGTCAGTCACAGTTCAGCAGAACAGAAACCCAGAATGCTTATTTAGGGATTGGGATAAAACAGAATCCTTAATGAATAGTTAATGGCTGGTGCATGTCAACGTTTTCCCTCCATAGCTCCAAATATAATATTCTCTACCACAGGTGGTATTCAGCAGGTTCTGACCAGTTCTGGAGAACCGGTAGCGGAAATTTTGAGTAGTTCGGGGAACTGGTAAATACCACCTCTGACTGGACCCGCCCCCATCTATTCTCTGCCTCCTGAGTCCCAGCTGACCGGGAGGGAATGGGGATTTTTCAGTAACCTTCCCTGGAGTGGGGAGGGAGTGGAGATTCTACAGTATCCTTCCCCTGCCATGCCCACCAAGCCACGCCCACAGAACCGGTAGTAAAAAAATTTGAATCCCACCACTGCTCTACCAGCCTGATAGCCTCTATCCCCTCTACCCAGAAACCTTCCTTTCCTCTCCTCAGTCACCAATTATCTTCTACTGCAACAAAGCCCATCAGCCTGTTCATCTTTTTCTCTTTTTCATTTTTTTTCATTCTCTTTCTTCCCCTTGGCCATCAATGTCCTTAGTTTTCTTCTCTGCTCTTCCCAAAACACTTCTCTTTAGAACAAAACATCAGAAATCTTTAGGTTTCCGTTTGGGCATCACCCTAATCTGTATTTTTCCTGCATGTACATACAGGATTCTAGACATACAAGAATATGAATTTACAAATAGTGCAAGTAACACTACAATGTATGTATATGTGTATATGTATATATATTTACAGCCCAAGTAACACAAATTTGCTACCAGACAATTTTTGGTTTGACAGTACTATCCTTTTCTGTGGTTTAAGATGTTTAAATATTAAAAACATTTAATCAGTCAATCAATGTATATGGCTGCTCAGCTGACAATTGTAATTCTAGGAGCATCACACAGCTGAGGCCCATTCACAATTATTCCATACCAAACCATTACTGATAGGTTTATCCATCATCCTGCCTCAACACAGGGTGGAGGAAGCCTGATCTTCAAGCTCAGGGCTATTTTAATCTTGGGGAGAGGAAGGCTGTTCCAGAGGGTAGGTGCCATGACACAGAAGGTACAACTCCTGGGTCCCACCAGATTACATTGTTTTATGGAAAAGAACCAGAGCATACCTGTGTGCGTCATGAGATTGACAAGTTCATTGGAGATACGTGGTCTTGCAAGTGAACAAGGTGTAAAACTATAGTAGCAGAGAGAAGGAAGATGGAATACAGGTAGACCTTGCTTAGTAATTGACTCAGGTAGCAATCATTCAAAGTTATGAGGGTGATGAAAAGTCAATTTTGTGACAATGCTTGCATTTGCAACCTTCACAGTGCCTATATTTGCCATTACAATTAGACAGTATGCATTATCCTGTACCTAACTAGGGTTTCCCCCACCCCTTTCCCTGCAGAGTGAAGAGACTGCTTAGACAAAATATCTTTCTGAGTTGTTGTTCTCTGCAATGCAGCACTTCCCTCAAAAGTGCTAACTGCAAGTTAACAAGCTCAGTTCTATGACCTCAATTAGCAAGTTTGCAGCTGCTGCCTGTAATTGCTAAGAGTTTTATTAGTTTCACACTGCAGTACTGTAAAGCAGGGGTCCCCAACCCCTCGGATTTTGTGGACTGACCCCAGACTGTGGCATGCTGTGGCCGCAGAAACTAGCAAAG
The DNA here is from genome assembly GCA_012654045.1 of Ptyas mucosa. NCBI lineage: Eukaryota > Metazoa > Chordata > Lepidosauria > Squamata > Colubridae > Ptyas > Ptyas mucosa. The sequence goes on along the minus strand of WNWU01000109.1, from coordinate 457,946 downwards.
CCCCATCCATGGGATGTAGCTAAGATGCAAAACCACACCCCCTCTGTCTTCGGAAAATCCTTTCTCCACGGAACTGGTTCCTGGTGCCCAAAAGGTTGGGGGCCACAGCTGTAAAGACTTTTATTTGCCTCTAGGCAAACAGTCAAATTGCTTTCATTGTGTATTCCTCATAGTGTACCAGCTTACCCTCTTGTATTCCATTCTTCTATGATGAGTGGAAATGCAAACATCAATTTTCTTCTTGCTAATTATCCCAGCACAAGGATAAGCACTGTGGAGGTGGGAGGGGGGGGGGAGTAGGGCTATTAAAATTTGCTCTTTTACAGTTTCCTCATGAGTGGAGTTCCAGAAATCTTTTCTGTTGTTTGGGCTCATATTGTTCTGATGCCCTAAAAGAAAGCTGAAGGAAAATCATTAGCAGAGTTATGCAGTTTTCCACTTAGTGACTATGTTGCTGGTCCCAATTTGTCAGGTAATTTTTTGAGGTATTTATTATTATTGTTGTTGTTGGTAGTGTTGTTGTTGTTGCCTACCTTTAGACAAAATCTTCCTGGTCTGAGGACTCTACTATCTACAGCAGGGCTGGCTGGGGAATTCTGGGAGCTGAAGTCCAGGGGTCTTCAAGAGGTCAAGGTTAAGAAACACTGATCTACAGTATACTCTGTTAACGTTAGGGAAGGGTTGTCTTCATCCTCTTTCTTTTGCACACATATAGGCCGAGTTGCCTCTTAGTCCTCCCTCTTTGGAATCTGCCTCCTTGCAACATTCTATTACACAATTGAAGTTGCTATACAAAGACTTTTACATTCACTCTCCACATCCTCTGTTGTGGTGCAGTGGTTAGAATGCAGTATTGGAGGCTAACTCTGCCAACTGCCAGGACTTCAATCCTGCCCAGCTCAAGGTTGACTCAGCCTTCCATCTTTCTGAAGTTGGTAAAATGAGGACCAGGATTGTTGGGGGAAATATGCTGACTCAGTAAATCACTTGGAGTGGGCTGTAAACCACAGTGAAGCAGTGTACAAATGCTATTGCTATTTCTAGGGAAGGTTTTTAAAAGTGTGAAAAGCAGGGATTGATGCTTATAGGTATACAGTATTTGTATTCTGCAATCATAATTGTTCTGTGGAAAATGGAGAGAAAAAGCTGTATTTTCCCAATATAAACAGCGCTTTGACCACAGAGAGCCTTGGTGGTGCAGCGGACTAAAGTGCTGTTAAGTAGCATTTAGCTGCCAGCTGCCTGCAATTACTGCGAGTTCAAATCTCACCAGGCTCAAGATTGAGTCAGCCTTCCATCCTTCCGAGGTAGGTAAAATGAGGATCCAGTTTGTGGGGGCAATAAGCTGACTTTGTATAAAAAAGAACACCGCTTAGGGGGGCCCGAAAACCCTACTAAGCAGGTATATACAAAAGTATGAAGGCTATTGCTTAATGCATTGTAAGCCATCCAGAGTCTCCGGAGAAGACTGCGAGTTAAGCAGAAGATAATGCAAGATACACGCGAAAGAGGAGGTCTTAAAATGCCCAATTTAAGATTATATTATGAGGCAGCTGCCCAATCAGCAATTAGTGATTGGATGAATTTGATAGAGGAAAGGATATTGAATATTGAAGGGTATGGTTTGTTGTATGGATGGCATGCTTACTTAATATATGACAAAAGAGTGGACAAAACTTTCAAAAGTCACATAATAAGGAATGCTCTGTTGCGTGTCTGGAAAAAGTATTGATATAAATTAAACAATAAGTTACCAATTTGGACGGTACCCAGGCACGCTATAGAGAATATAAGTGTGGAACAAAAACAAGATGATATTACTTATAAGGAACTTCTTTGTAAAGCAGGAGTTAGGTTACAATTAAAAGCTATGAATCAATTAAGGGAAGAAGGAATAATTAAAACATGGTTTCAATTTGGGCAAATACAAACTAGATGGAGACAAGATCAAAAAATTGGTATTTTGCAAGGGGAAGAAAATTTGGTAAAACGAATTAGAGACCAAAGCCAAATGCATATAAAAAGGTTGTATAACGCATTGGTAGAAATCGATTCAGAAACAGAGCTAGTTAAAGACTGTATGATAAAATGGGTGCAAAATATTGGAGAACCTATAATGATGGAAACATGGGAAAGTATTTGGGTTAGAAATATAAGGTTTACGCAGGCCCAAAATTTAAGAGAAAATTTTTACAAAATGTTTTAGAGATGGCATTTAGATAAAAAAAAACTAGCCATTATGTAGCCGAATTTGCAACCTAAATGGAGATGTGAATGTGAAGATGCTACATATTTTCATATATGGTGGACTTGTAAAAAAATTAAGGCTTTTTGGATAAAAATATGGTGGATCCTTCAAAACATTTTAAAGAAAAAGATAAAATTTGCTCCACAGTTTTTTCTGTTGGGTATATTTACAAATTTTAGTCATTGAGACCAAATTGATTTTAAATTTAATAACAGCAGCCAGACTTCTGGTGGCACAGTACTGGAAGCAGGAAGAGATACCTTCGGTTGAAGAGTGGATCTTAAAAGTAGGGAATTTGGCGGATATGGCAAAAGTTTCAGCATATTTGAAAGATTATTCAAGTGAAAGGTATGTATTGGAGTGGAGATGGATCGACTATATTCAAAATAGATATCAAATTAAAAAATTCCAAATAGCCTTTGAATGAAATATTATTAACTTACTAATTTAGGATAATAGTTACTTGAATTGTATGGAGTTAAAATCTAGAGAGATTTTGGAATCTATAAAATGTTAGATTATTTTATCTTATGATTGCTAAATGCTTTACCCTGTATCTGATCTGGGAAGTCTGGCGAGGGGGGAGGTTCGGAGGGGGAAGGGGGAAGTTGGGGGGGAGTCGGGAGGGAAGGGGGGAGGGGGAGAGGGATGGGGGGGAGAAAATGTTTGTAATTTTTGTAAAACTTTTTAAATAAATTAAAAAAAAAGTATGAAGGCTATTGCTCAACGCATTGTAAACCGCCCTGAGTCTCCGGAGAAGGGCGGCATATAAATCAAACCAATAAATAAATAAATAAATAAATAACTTACATATTTTATTAGTGCAAGCATTTTGCGTTCCCTGAATATATAAAAAATGTAGAGGTTGGCCTGCCTCAACAGTTTGCCATTATGGAGTCCTTGATGTCCTCCGAGCTTGATTGTTTGCTTGCAGAGGGAATATCAATTAATCGAAGCAGCATACTTGGCTGTTTGTCTCCTTACTGATGTCAAGATCCTCCCTGAAATATTTATTATTTGTTTTTGGAAAACATTAGAGCAGGGGGCAACCCTTACTGACCTTGAAAAAGTGAAGCAGGGTTGAGCTTAGTAGTTGGGTGCAAGAACATCAGGAAATCTCAAGGCAATAGCTTTGAATGAGAAAATTATAAAAAAGAATCCTGGAAGAAGGCAATGACAAACTGCTGCCATGTTTCTACCACAAACACTGCAAAGATATGACCATGTTATTGCTAGCCTTTAAACTCAGCTGGAGGGGATTTTGTAAACTTATCTTCTGTTTGGGAAATCAGGAGTAGACACTACTAAAACTATTTCATCTAGCTTCTATTTATTTTAGATCAGCTTCTCAACAACCCTTTTAATTCATTTCTACTTTTTATATTTCAAAAAGTTGGGTCCTTAATTTGCCATATTCTTTGCCAACAAAATAATCTTCTAATAGATAGTTGGTGAAAGACGGCGAACTTTTTCCACTGCAACTAAAACTGATGTACTCTAGCAGAAAGGAGATATGATGGCTCTTGAATTAGCATAAAATTTGCTGACTTGATTGTCAGCCCATCTCTGTCACAGGAACGAGCCCAGTTGTTTTTTTTTTTTTGAAAGGCTGTAAAAATAGGGAGCCTGCTCTGGATAGCACAAGATAGGCATGATGTGGGCAGGTGCTTCTGCAGAAGAGTTGTACAGGTAGTTCTCGACTTACAATCATTTGTTTAATGAACATTCAAAATTACAACACTGAGAAAAAATGACTTATGACCATATTACAATTATTTCAGCATCCCCATGGTCAAGTGATCAAAATTTGGGCATGTGGCAACTGGCATGCATTTATGATGGTTGTACTGTCCCGGGGTCATGTAATCAGCATGAGGACCCAGATTGTTCGGGGCAATATGCTGACTCTGTAAACTGCTTAGAGAGGACTGTAAAGCATCGAGAAGCGGTATATAAGTCTAAGTGCTATTGCTGTTGCTACTTGTAAGTCAATGGGGAAGCCAAATTTATTTAACAACTGTGGCAAAGATAGTAAAATGGTTCACTTAATAATTGCCTTGCTTAGCAAAGGAAATTTGGGGCTCAATTGTGGTCGATAGTTGAGGATTAACTTGTATCTAGTTTCTCCTACAACCCAAGCCAAAATGGCCATAGAGGACAATTTCTAGCAATCAGAGGCAATTTGAGGGTAGCCAGAAGGGGTATCTGTGTTCCTACAGTACCCAAAAGTGCCCCAAAAGTAGCAGTTTCCAGCTCTAACTGCCTCATCATCCACCTAGTCAAAGAAGCCACCAAGATCAGGTCCACAGCAAAAATTATATTGGGAAAATAGGGGAAAACAACATCTCTGGAAGTAGCCAAAAACAATTTTCAGCTACATCAGCTGTGGGATGGGGAAAAGAGGAAAGCAATGCCATGAATATATAGTACAAAAACCAGTTACTAAAGCAAGTTAATGCTTCAGTTATGGGATGAACTCTTGAACTTGGGACAATCAGACGGGCAGCATATACATTTAATAAAATAAAGTTAACCTTCTTTTGTTCTTCAGCCACCTTGCCTTAAAACCAAGAACAATGTAATTTCTCTCTTTTTGCTATATTCAATATTAGTAGAGGTTTGACAAGGCTTCTCAGAAAGATGCATTTTAAAAACAAGCTTAACTCTTGAAGCTTGAGGAAGGAAGTTTTACCTTTGTTGCTTAGTGTTTGCTTTCACTATACAAAAAGGCTGGACAATGGACCGAAGTAGAGACTAGCCAGTCACATATTTGCCTAGTGTGCTGTACTAATCAACCCCTATAGTTGATCAATGTGTAAAGTTGAGTGTCTTTCTTACAAGGAAAAATCTGGTTGCATTTGGAAAAGCACCTTTGGGATAAAGCGATGCAGCTTCTGACCTTTTTGAATTCCCCCCTCCCTTTAGATAATTAAAAAACCCTAACATTCTGACATAAACATGTCTTACGAACACAAACTTTTTATACATTCCGGGACTATACAAGTAGTCTTCAACTTACAACAGTTCATTTAATGACCATTCAAAGTTACAACAGCACTGGAAAAAACGACTTATGAGTGTTTTTCACACTTAGCGGCATCACCATGGTCACTTGATCAAAATTCAGATACTTGGCAACTGGCTCATATTTCTTGACAATTGCAATGTCCCAGGCTCACATGATCCTTTTTGCAACCTTCTCTCAGGCAAGCAAAAAATAAATAAATAAAAAAAATCAATGGAGAAGCCAGATTCGCTTAACAACTGTGTTACTAACTTTAACCACCGCAGTGATTCGCTTCACAACTGTGGCAAGAACGGTCGTAAAATGAGGGAGGGAGGGGGCAAAACTCACTCGAGAAATATCTCACCTAAGCAACAAGAAATGTGAGGCTCAGCTGAGGTCGTAAGTTGAGGACTACCTGTATAAGAACACCGAAAGAGCCTGGTGGCACAGTGGACTAAGTGCTGTTAAAGTAGCACTTAAGTTGCCAGCTGCCTGCAATTACTGCAAGTTCAAATCTCACCAGGCTCAAGGTTGACTCAGCCTTCCATCCTTTCTAAGGTAGGTAAAATGAGGACCCAGATTGTGGGGGCAATAAGCTGATTTTGTATAAGTATACAAAAGTATGAAGGCTATTGCTTAATGCATTGGAAGCCGCCCTGAGTCTCCGAAGAAAGGCAGCATATAAATCAAAAGAAAAAAAAAAGGACTTTAAAAAAAAAAAACCCAACCAGTCGCCCAGGACTCTCTTGCGTGTCTTTTCCCCGTTCGGGAAGACGGTTGCATCGAGTCAAGAGATTAGGTACCAGCTGAACTCCCAACTGCTTTGTGAGCTTCCCCCAAAAGCCACCCGCTAAGACCCGCACGTTAGCCGCCCAGAAGCTCCGTTTGCTTCTCTCGTACCGCTGCTCCCTCCCCCCCCCCGCCTCGCCCACGTTCCTTTCCGTCAAAGGCGGAAAGGAACGTCGCCCCCGCTCGACGAATCGGGGCATCGTCTCACTTCGCCTTGGCAAACTCGGCTGTCTTGTGGCAGGCCGAAGAAGCCGATCGCCGATTTTTTTTTTTCCCGCACGGCGGGTTTCTCCAGCCGCCGGCCGGGTGACAGAAGCGCAGTCGTTTTCTTAGCGCATGCGCCCGGGAGAGAGAGAGAGAGCGAGAGAGAGAGAGAGAGAGAAGAGAGAGAGAGTCGCTTTCTGTGATCGCCGCCGTTCCTTCTCCGCCTGCGTCTCGGGGCAGGACGCCGCCGCTGCTGCCGCCGCGTCTCGTATCGTCAGCGCTGAGGGCGGGCGCGCGTCCCGCAGCCCTGCCGAGGTCGGGCCGTAGCGTGTCGGGGGCAGGAGCGCAGCGCTACTACCCGCGAGCCATGTCCGGCGTGGGGGTGGATTCCTGCGGGGGATCGGGGCCCGGGGCCTGCGGCGGGGGGGCGGCGGCGGCGGCCTCCTCCTCCTCTTCCTCCACCTCCTGTTCCCCCGGTGGAAGCGGCGGCGGCGGGCTGTCGATGTTCCGCTGGCTGGAAGTCCTGGAGAAGGAATTCGACAAGGCGTTCGTGGATGTGGACTTGCTGCTGGGCGAGATCGATCCGGATCAGGCGGACATCACTTACGAAGGGCGGCAGAAGATGACCAGCCTGAGCTCCTGCTTCGCCCAGCTCTGCCACAAGGCGCAAACGGTGTCCCAGATCAACCACAAGCTGGAGGTGATGGGGGGACGAAAGCGAGGGGGCTGGCCGGTTACCGGAGATCGCGGGTCCCGCGGGAAGGATAGATAGGGGAGAGAGAGAGAGAGAGATCTCCTTTGGAGGAGATGAGAGTGGGGACCTTACCCCTCACTTTTCCCCTCTTTGAAATGGGAAATATAGATCTTCGTGTTTGTTCAATAGGCGGGGAAGGAATACAACATTACTCATGTAGACTCTTGCTGTTGTAATTTCCCCAGTCCTTGTAACAGGCTAGTCCTCGACTTACAACAGTTCATTTAGTGGCCGATCAAACGGCACCGAGAATAAAAAGTGACTGGTGACTGTTTTTTCTGTTACAACCTACCTTGGCACCATCCCCAGGGTTGTGTGGTCAAAATTCAGACGCTTGGCAACTTTATGGCAACAATCAGATTGATGATTGTTGCTGTTTCCCACGATTACATGATCCACCTTTGGCGACCTCCTGACCAGCAAAGTCAATGGGGAAGCCAGATTCACTTCACGATGAGTTACTCACCTTCTTATCAACTGTAGCGATTCACTTAACTGAGGTGAGAAAAATCAGAAAATGGGGCAAAACTCACTTGACAAATGTCTCCCTTAACAACAGATATTTTGGGCTCAGTTGTGATCGTAGGTGGAGGACAACCTGTATTGTCACGGGCTGTGTACCAATAAAGGAGAATATTTGTAGCTCAGGGTTGAAATGAGTGGTCCTAGGTGCTCTCTGAGCGTTGTTGTTTTCTTGCAGATATTTCATTATCCAAACTAGCATTGATGGTGTTAACAAGGATCCCTCATGTGCTGTGTGAATCTGGGCTTTTGTCAGCAAAGCCAGGCCATGGCCTAGGATGATCATGTTCGAAGTATAGGTTTTGTGTATCTCTTAGTGATTTAGGGCCAGTTGCTCTCTTTATAGCCTATTCAAGCCTGGGGTAATCTTAAGTGTAAGAAAACAATATTCTGATTTTTAAAAATTCTTCTGACCCAGTCTGTGGATCCTGTGTAATATACAAATAGTCATATTTTGGAGGGACTTAACTAACCCTTAGGCTTAGTAAGGTATTTTAGGAAGTAATGCTGTACAATAGTGGGAGAAAAGATAATGCTGATATTCTGCCTCTGTGTGTGATCTGTGTGAAGATATCTTTGTGGATAGAGTTGTAAATGTGTTTATGTTGTGAAACTGACACCACAGGGAGGCCTTCAACTAAGTGATGCAGTAAGCATTTATGATGTGAAGATCTCAGATCTGTTACAAAACACAGGTCAAATATTCTCTACTTCAGGCTACTGGAGAAAACAGAAAACAGAATAACAAGAGTTGGAAGGGACCTTGGAGGTCTTCTAGTTCCTGCTTAGGCAGGAAACCCTACACCACTTCAGACAAATGGTTATCCAATATCTTCTTAAAAACTTACAGTGTTGGAGCATTCACAACTTCGGAAGCAAGTTGTTCCACTGATTGTTTTAACTGTCAGGAAATTTCTCCTTAGTTCTAGGTTGCTTCTCTCCTTGATTAGTTTCCACCCATTGCTTCTTGTCCTACCCTCTGGTGCTTTGGAGAATAGCTTGACTCCCTCTTCCTTGTGGCAGCCCCTGAGATATTGGAACACTGCTAACATGTCACCCCTAGTCCTTCTTTTCACTAAACTAGACATATCCAGTTCCTGCAGCCGTTCTTCATATGTTTTAGCCTCTAGTCCCCTAATCATCTTTGTTGCTCTTCTCTGCACTCTTTCTAGAGTCTCCACATCTTTTTTACATCATGGCGGCCAAAACTGAATGCACTATTCCAAGTGTGGCCTTACCAAGGCATTATAAAGTGGTATTAATACTTCACGTGATCTTGATTCTATCCCTCTGTTTATGCAGCCTAGAACTGCTGCACACTGCTGGCTCATATTTAAATGATTGTCTACTAGGACTCCAAGGTCCCTCTCACTACTATTGAGCGAGGTACCACATATACTGTACTTGTGCATTTTGTTTTTCTTGACTAAATGTAGAACCTTTACTTTTTTCACTATTGAATTTCATTTTGTTAGATAGCGCCCAATGTTCAAGTCTGTCAAGATCATTCTGGATCTTAAACCTATCTTCCGGAGTGTTGCCTATTCCTGCTAGCTGGGTATTGTCTGCAAATTTGATGAGTTCCCCATCTATTCCCTCATTCAAATCATTGATGAAGATGTTGAAGAGTATTGGGCCTAAAACAGAGCCTTGGGGTACCCCACTGCATACTTCCCTCCATGTAGATGAAGTTCCATTGAGAACTTCACATTGAATGTGGTTGGTCAGCCAGTTACGAATCCATCTGCTGGTGATTCTGTCTAACCCACATTTTTCTATTTTATCTAGTGGTAGGTTATGGTCTACTTCATCAAATGCCTTACTGAAGTCCAAGTAAATTATATCGACAGCATTCCTCTGGTCCACTAATTTTATCTCTTTGTCAAAGAATGCAATGAAATTAGTCTGGCATGATCCGTTTTTGACAAATCCATGTTAGCTTTTGGTTATTACTTTGTTTGCTTCTAGATGTTCGCTGATTCGTTGCTTGATTATCTTTTCCAGAATCTTCCCTGGTATTGAGGTCAGGCTGATAGGACTTTAGTTTCCTGGATCTATTTTTTCCCCCTTTTTTGAAGATGGGAACTACATCAGCTCTTTTCCAGTCCTCTGGCAGTTCCCCGGTGCTCCAGGATCTTTGAAAGTTATAGTTCAGTGGTTCTGAGATCTCGTCTGCCAGTTCCTTCAGAACCTTGGGTTGAAACCCATCTGGTACTGGTAATTTGAACTCATCTAGGGTAGACAGATGCTCACTTACCATTTTCTTCCCTATTTTTATGTGTTCCTAATCTGTTTTTTGTGGTGCTGTTTTTTTTTAGGTTGGACTGTTTTTTCCCTTTGTGTAAGGACAGTTGCAAAAAAGCAAGTTAAGTAGTTCTGCTTTCTCCCTGTTGCTTGTCACCTTCTTGCCACTTTCTCCCAGCAATGGACCAATTGTTTCCTTAACATTTTTCTTGTTTTCAACATGTTGGAAGAAGCTTTTTTAATTATTTTTTTCTTTTGTCACAAGCTTTTGTTCATTGTGAGCCTTAGCTTTTCTCACTTCATCTTTGCAGGCTCGGGCTATTTGCTGATATTCTGTCTTAGTTATGTGCCCCTCTTTTTATACTTTTTATACTTGTCCTTTTTGTCTTTCAATTTGTCAGAGAGTTCTTTATGCAGCAATGCTGGTTTCTTTTGAGAGCTGTTATTTTTCTTCTTCGTTGGTATTGTGCTAGACTGGGCTTTTATAATCTCACTTTTCAAAATTTCCCAAGTTTCTTGAATTGTTTTCCCCTTGAGGATTCTCATCCATGGGATCCTTCCCAAGCTCTCTCTAAGTTTATTGAAATTAGCTCTCTTAAAGTCCAAGACTCTAGTTTGACTTTGTTCTATTGCTTGTGCTTGCATAATGTTGAATTCCAATCATTGCATGATTTCATCTCTGTTAGTGAGAATTAAGTCCAATATGGCTGATCTCCTTGTTCCCTTCTCTACTTTTTGGGAAACAAAGTTATCTGCTAGGTTTGTTAGGAACCTGTTGGATCTTCTACTTGGTGCAGAGTTTGTCTCCCAGTTGATGTCAGGGTAGTTAAAATCCCCCATTACTATTGTGATCTGCTTTGTACATACCTTAGTTAGCTGCCTAGCAAAAAGTTCATCTATTTCCTCAGTGTGGTTGGATGGCCTATAGTATACACCTATGGCAATGTCATCCCCCCCCCTTTAATATTGACCAAAATGCATTCAAGATAATTTTTGTCATTGCTGTGCTCTATTTCTGTAGAGATGTAGTTATTTCTTACATATAATGCAACTCCACCTCCTCTTTTATTTGGTCTATTTCTTTTAAATAATTTAAATCCCTCTAGCTGTATGTTCCATTTGTGGGTTTCATCCCACAAAGTTTCCGCAATGGCAACAATATCATATCTGCCCTCATTTACTTGAATTTCTAATTCTCCCTGTTTATTCCTCATACTCTGTGCATTGGCGTATAGACATTTGAGTCCATTTTGACTGACCCTGTGTTTACTGTCTACATAACTTATGTTGTGCCTGACTGCCCCTACTTTCTTGCCACCTGTTTGATTAATGCACATGGTATGGTACTCACTATTAAATGCTTGGTTTTGCTTGACAGCAAGGTTGATAACCTTACCCGCACAAACATCTATGTTACACGCACAGAAGAATATTGCTAATTTAAAAAAGCTATGCTACACAAACATGCTACAGTAGAACTCTGTATATTTTTAAAACTCAATCATGCCAAGTATAATTGGCTGTAGCAGAAGTTGGGGAAAGGAAATAGAAATGAAGTAGCCATTTGAGGTCTCCACGCCTAAGAGAGCACACTTTTTTTTAATGAAGTCATTAAAAAAATGTCTTCATTGTTTTGGTAAATATCTATGTAAATGCTAGTTAAATAAACTTGCAAGTTAAGCATCCAGGGACGCTTGGCAACAGGAAAATAACTTAAGTGTCTAGCCAAACTCTCCCAAGTACTTTATCAAGTTTGCTAAGCAACAACAGTATTTATGTAGACAAATTGGTGGTGGAACTATGGCACCATTTAATATACTGCATCAATTATGAAAAGCAATAAAGAAAATGACCTGAAATTCAGTAATTTTGTAGACATAAATACTGTACTGAATAGACAGAAACAATATAGAAGTTAATTGTTTTTGGAAAGCTATAATGTAGCAAGGTTTTTAATGCAAAAATTAATTTTCTGAACACAGGTAGTCCTTGATTTACAACAGTTTGCTTAGTTCGAAGTTACAACAGCACTGAAAAGAGTGACTTATGACAGTTTTTTTCACACTTATGACCGTTACAGCATCCCTGTGGCCACGTGATCTAAATTCAGATGCCGGGCAACTGACTCATATTTATGACGATTGCAGTGTCCTGGGGTGATGTGATCACATTTTGCGATCTTCTGACAAGCAACGTCAATGGGGAAGCCAGGTTCACTTTACAACTGGGTCATTAACTTAACAACTGCAGGGATTCATTTAACAAACGTGGCAAGAAAGATCATAACATGGGACAACACTCACTTAATAAATGTCTCATTTAGCAACAAGAATTTTGGGCTCATTTGTCGTAAGTTGAGGACTACCTGTATACCTGTCCTAATGTTCTTTATTGGAAACTCTGCTACAAATACATGAAAAATTGTACAAATTGAAAATAAATTATCTTTCTCAATTATTTTTCTCTGTTCCCAACTACTTCGCAGAAATACTGTACTGATAAAAACAAACATAATCTTGAACTATTTTAAGTATGAGTGGGTACCGTATTTTCTAGCGTATAAGACTACTTTTAACACAGGAAAATCCTCTCAAAAGTCGGGGGTCATCTTATACGCCGGGTATAAGCCTACCGACACTCCGACTTCCCCAGCTGACCCCCAGTGATGGTGAGCCCCAGCTGTCTGGGGAAGTCGGAGCATCGATAATATCCACCTGGATGCCTGGGACGGTGGGGGAAGCTCCGCGCAGCAACCAGCTGGGTCCAGCATTCAGCGGCATGCAGCCTTGACGAGATCAGCACAGCTTCCTGAATCTGAGTTGCCGGCACTGACCAATGACGCTACGGGAGCGCCGACAACATTGAGGGGTAGTCTTATACGGCGAGTATAGCCCAAACCCTATATTTTAATAGGAAAAGTAGGGGGTCGTCTTATATGCCCAGTCGTCTTATATGCCGGAAAACACAGTAGGTTAGATATTTCTTAGTTTTTTATTGACTTTCTGCCAAAGTGAAAAGTATCAATCTTAAATAAATTGGTTTTCTAAGTTATAAATAGGCATGCATTTGTTATAATTTGTACTTTTATTTCCAACATGTGCTAAGTATAATAACAATTACTTGAGTAGTTTCATAGAGGAAACTAAACATTTATAGTAATTTCAATATACTGTGGGATATTATATTTTATTAGGACTGAAGGCAAAGTATTGAGGTGGTAAAATACTATTTATTCACTAGAATACTATAATCTCATAACTAATATCTGGTTACTAAATCCATATTATAAGTATAATTATTGACAAGACAGTAGTTACTGTCAAAAACCAACAAAATATAAGAATACAGCGATAATAAGTAACAGGCATTGGTATCAACATGTTGGAGAAAAAGTATCAGCTTCAATATGATCGTTCAGTGATAGTTAAAAAGTTCTAATGTACAATTGCAGAATTTCTCGGTAGTTCAGAAAATTTCACCTGGAAAGAACTATGCCTAAAAGAAATGGTGGGAGATTTTTAGAATTATTTCTTCTGAAACAGCGCCTTGGTTTCACTAGATCACTTTACCTAGGTATCTCCAGAGGAGATACAAGGTAATTTAGAACTAGAAAGACTTAGATGATGCAAGCTAGAATGAAGGTTTAAATATTGGCTCAGAAGGTAGTTGATCCTTCCCATTTCTTGCATTTATTTCAACATTCTCATTCTAATCCTGTTAATGTGGTAGTTTGTTGCAGTGTGGTCTTAGTGTTGATGTAAAAGTCCCCATGAGTCTTTCAGGGATCCGTGAAAATAAAATTATTTGTCAGCCTATGCTGAAAGGAGCCTTGGTGGTACAGCGGACTAAAGTGCTGTTAAGTAGCACTTAGCTGCCAGCTGCCTGCAATTATTGCGAGTTCAAATCTCACCTGGCTGAGGGTTGACTCAGCCTTCCATCCTTCCGAGGTAGGTAAAATGAGGACCCGGATTGTGGAGGCAATAAGCTGACTTTGTATAAAAAAGAACACCGCTTATGGGGGGGGCCAAAAGCCCTACTAAGCAGGTATATACAAAAGTATGAAGGCTATTGCTTAACGCATTGTAAGCCATCCTGAGTCTCCGGAGAAGGGTGGCATATAAATTGAACAAATAAGTAAGTAAGTAAGTAAGTAAGTAAGTAAGTAAGTAAGTAAATAAATAAATAAATAAATAAATAAATTTAAATATTAAAATCCCATCAAGCAATTGCAAGACACAGCAGTGAATGCATCCATTTTAATTTTTAAATGTAAATATTGATAAATGTAACCAATTCAAACAAAATCCTTTGGAGTCCTTCATAATTTTTAAAGAGGAAGAGGTTCTGAGAGGAAAAAAAAGTTTAAGAAACAGCAGTTTAAGGTTTATGTATTATGTGAACTTAGCTATATGGTTACACAACAATCTGTGGTTAAGCAGACCTGACTTACCGCAATGAATCCAGCCGTCATATTAGAAAATAATTTCTCAACATTTATCTCATTCTGTTTCCTTGTATTTTATCTGTTGTTGAAATTTAATAAAGTCTTATTTTTTAAAAAAATGATTAAAAATATAATGTTTCCAATTCTAAGAAAATTAGAAAAAATGTATACCTGATAAACATGAAAAATTCTGACTGTTTAGTCAGAATTATTCACAAAAAAGGTGAATTTCCTGCCAGGCCAAATGATCTGGGCACGATTACTTTTCCATATTGTTTTTCTCATTCATTTTCATTCAGAAGCCACAGAGAAACTTTTTGCCAATTTGCTAGCCTGGCTATTAAAACCATTTTGACTGCATCTATTAGAAAACTGAATGCATATTTGGATCATCTGGAAACTACATAGTAGTATTAAAATTATTATGAGGATAAAGGATTTAGATGAAACAGCTTGAAATAATACTACAGGTAGTCCAGTCTTTATGACCACAATGGAGCCCAAAATTTTTGTTGTTAAGGGAGACATTTGTTAAGTTAGCTTTGCCCCATTTTATGGCCTTTCTTGCCACAATTGTTAAGTGAATCATTGCAGTTGATAAGTTACTAGCCCAGTTGTTAATGAATCTGGTTTCCCCATTGACTTTGCTTCTCAGAAGATCACAAAAGGTAATCACATGTGCCATGGGACACAGCAATGGTCATAAATATGAATCAGTTGCCAAGTATCTGAATTTTGAGCACATGATTATGGGGATGCCGCAAAGGTCGTAATTATGAAAAAGTCATAAGTCACTTTTTTCAGTGCCATGGTGGCTTTGAACTGTCACTAAACGAACTGTTGTAAGTCGAGGATTGCTTGTATTTCCAGGATTTTCCTGTAGTAAAATAAGGTCATGGTTGACTGTACCTTTATTTTTTTTATTAGGATAGTTTGTTCCCCTATAGTGGTAAACTATATGCTAGTATATGCTATGACATGATGGGTAAATAAAATACATTTATATATTTTAACTAAATAATATATGTTATATCTTACAAAATATACTTCCTTTCTCTGAAAGATATCTGTTTCACTATCTGTTTTTATTCACAGTAGTTCTTGTAGTGTCAGTATGTTAAATACAATCCTCAAATTGTTGACTCTGATGTAATGGGGCTACAGTTCCTAGAATTTCTAGCCATTTAGATTAAACTGTGACCTTTTCACAGTTGAAAAATATTCAAGTTGAAAAATGTTCAAGCATTTTACTCCTTACATTTTATAGCATTTTCATCATTTTGGATCTGCAGCATCCCGACTTTGAAATCCCCGAAGAGTTATAGTATTAGAGCAAAAGATAGAAAAGGGAGTTGCTACTTCAAATATAATCTCTTTGGTTCTACAGTATGTTGTTATTTGGGCATTTTTATTATTGTCTGCAGTTTAGAAAGGCCAAAAGGCTATACTGAGATCTTTCAGTATGAGAAGCTTGTGAGCTAGGATAAAGAATTCAAAACTAAATTATGTTTTAAACATTTTAATAATTCTCATTATGGCTGTTCAAATGTTAATGTTACCATTTACCTCTAGAAATGTTGATAAAGCAATAGTTTCAAATGTATCTCCTTATTGCTTTAATCAGAAGAAAGACACAGTAAAACAATTGATTATACTTAATTCGTGTATGGATAAAAACTAGAGCATGTCCTCTGATCCAGGATTTATTAAACCAAGAATTTTTATATTTACACTGTGTCCTAAGAGATTTCAGCAGTGTATTAGTATTGATGAGAACTAAATGTTTATAGTGAATAAAGGTAAAGGTAAAGGTTCCCCTCGCACATATGTGCTAGTTGTTCCTGACTCTAGGGGGTGGTGCTCATCTCCGTTTCAAAGCCGAAGAGCCAACACTGTCTGAAGATGTCTCTGTGGTCATATGGCCGGCATGACTAAACGCCAAAGGCGCACGGAACGCTGTTACCTTCCCATCAAAGGTGGTCCTCCTAAATTTTATTTTTTTTAAAATGGAACATGAGTTAGGTTTTCCTTATTTTCTTTCATTGCTTAAGCACTTCCAAAAACACTAACCAGCAGCTCTTTGACGTGCCATATGAATCTTTGTAATAAAGGACAGGATAAAATGAATACAGCTTTAAAATGTATAATTACCTTTTCCTTGTATTTCTACAATAAAGATATGCATGTGTAGGGCAACATTTTGTTCACAGATAATCAGCCCTGTTAAAGAATTGAAAGAAAAAAAACCCTCAGTATTTTGATACCCTTTTAGCCAAATACAGATTTATGATTTGAAATTATAACACAATTATTACCTAATCATTCCGGAAACTATATCATAATTGTTACCCAATCATTACGAGGCCGGTCTGTTTTTTACATTCTTACAACTACGAGAGCAATCAACATTTAAAAAATGATAATACATTGTAACATGATGCCATTGTTTAGATTATGATAGGATTTAGTCTATTTGGGGATGATAACCCTAAATATATTGTTCAACATTTCCTGTGAAAAATTAGTTTTCCTGTTTATCCATTTAAATAGTTACTGGAAAATCAAAGGGTACTAAAGTTAGTACACATACCTGCAATCTTAAAAACAAAAACAAAAAAAACCCCACAAGGTAAATGAGTAGAACACTGGAATCTGAAATGCCAATAAAAATAAGTTGTGTGAAAACATAAGATTGCATTAATTGTAATTATAGAATAATATCAGACATGTTTGGAAAACAGTAAATCAATATTATCTGTTACTTATATTGAAATATAAGCCCCTAGAGTTGCCCCAAACTGCAAGATGGGCAGTGTATAGATAAAATAAATATTTTGAAAGATGCTTAAGCTGTGAACTTGATCGTGTACTTCTTTTGAACCTAATATCATTAGGTTCAAACCCTGAAGTTTATTAGTTGCTCACAAAGATAATACAAAGGTCTTCGTCAAGGACTTGGACCTTGTACATTTTAAATAGAAAATAGTGAATTTAAATTCCAGATGTGTTGCTAACGCACCCTATTGGCTTGTGAGGCCTCAGTAAAACTAACCATTCACGGCCTTAGAATTTTATGTTCTAACTGTTAGAATGTTTCTAAATTTACTTGGAATTTAAACAGACATTGTTCTACATATAGTTTTGATCAGTCAGCCCAAGCACTTCGTATCTCTTAGGATGTCTGATTCTTATCCAGAAATCCTTAGGGTATATTTAGTGTATTACTCAGAAAATTAACCGGAAATGGTTGTCTTGTGACAGTTGATAATCCTCGGCATAAAGATTTAGTTATTAAAGTTTTGTAAATGAGTAAATGAAACAAATTCAGGAATAAAATCATCATCTTTTCCATTCAGAGTTTCGTAAATTATAATCAGTATTTCTAAATCAATGTTAGCATGCATTGTTTATGATGAACAATGTGTTATTACAATTTAAAACAAGCAATTTAAGGAAAATATGCTAAATTGATCAATATATATTAGGTGCTCATTCACAGTGATTTGTACTAAAGGTGCCTGAAGATTCACATGATGGCTGATCATGGCGATAGGTTTAGAATAGAGTGAATTAAATGAATTCACAAATGAAATACTTCGAAAGTATTTTAAATTTTAAATTTTATGGGGATGGGTATTTTTAATCTGAGCCAAAATTTATTATTCTATTTTTAATTGTTCTTATTGTTTATGTTATGTGTTTTTTAATTCTGGCTGTACACCGCCCTGAGTCCTCAGGGAGAAGGGCGGTCTATAAATTTAATATAAATAAATAAATAAATAAAGTGATGCTGTGTTATTGCAGATCTGCCTTGTTGAGGAACTTCTTTTACTTCTTAAGTTGCCTTACCATCTGATATTTAACTTCTGTATATTTGAAAAAAAATGTTTAGGATAGTAACAATTTAGAAAAACCTGCAGGAGAGGTATTGCTTTAAGGATTAGATTTCTTTTGAGTTTTGTACATATTCAGTGATGTTAATTATTCAATGACATTATGTGTTCCAGGCTCAACTAGTAGATCTGAAATCAGAACTGACAGAAACTCGGGCTGAAAAGGCAGTATTAGAAAAAGAAGTACATGACCAACTATTGCAACTCCATGCCATTCAACTTCAGCTTCATGCAAAGACTGGCCTGAACGTTGATTCCGGGGCAATAAAGGCAAAATTGGTAAGTGTTCTTGTTAAAGAAAAAAAATTCTTACAGTTAAAAAAAATTCAAAATATTTTGTGTGCCTGTTACAAGCTTTTAGTTTTTACCTTGCCCATTCTAAGAGGTTCAAGGGGAAATATATATGTGGTTTGTCTGCTTTAGGTTACTAAGAGGCCATTTTTATATGTTTATCTATTTTCTTTAACAACAGTGCAAACTAAGCATGTAAAATGGGAAGCTTTAAATCAATGTGATAGTGTCAGGATGTTATAATAGTGAGACAAAAAGGCAACAATGTGAGATCTGGAGAAGAATTTTTGGCGTTTTCCCACTGCAACCTATCTTCCCTTATATACCTCTCTATTCCTTAACTCAATAACAGTGTCAGTGATAAAATTTTTCCCCCAGTTTGCTTCTAACCGCTTACCCTCAAAGCATAATATACTTGGTTCATTTTCTTAAAGGTTCTTGAATAAGTAGTGCACTTCTTGAGAGAACCCTAAAAAAAGAGAGGGGAAATAGTTCTGCATTTCTTGTTTGTGCTGCAGTTTTTGTATGGAGAGAGAGAGATGGATGTGACATTTTTAATTTTAATGGATTTTTTTTACCTTTATGCTGCAGTCCTAGTTAATAACATAAGAAACATAAACCTAGAAAAAGAATACATTCCACGCAAAGATTGTATGGGGTTGCTCTATTGTTGAAAATACTTAGTTGAGGATGATTCTTACAATTTTTATTTTGATGGATTGAGATTGTATTCTGGAAATGAGAGATATAGATAGTAATTGTTTGGATAACAGTGTTGATACCACTACATTAAAAGAAGTAAATAGTCTGTTGAGTTCCACTGTGTTTGTTTTTCACCAGACTTTATATAGTTAGATTGCAAGCTTTGGGTTATTGTAGTTTGATCTAACTTAGTTTGATACTTCGGCCAATATTGCTAATTATGATACTTTTTTTCTCTCATCTTAAGTCTGCCTGTTCTTTGGAGGATATGGTAAGTTCATTTGATGCGTTCATCCATACTTAAATTCAAAACTGCACAGGAGTTTTGTACATATTTTGGCCTTGACATTTAATGACAGTTAATCTCAAATATATTTTTGGCTTTTCTGTAACTTCCTAGCCAATTACTTGTGAGTTCAGTTGTTAGATTGGATGTTTCTTCTATCCAACATGCATGATTGTATTGCTGATATTAATTGCTATGACTAACTAAAATTTTTTGAAGGGATTATTGAAATTGAGTTGAAATTTATTAAACATTCACAGTTATTGGTTAGGGATCTAGCTTACCTATAATAGCAACATGATGCACTTAGGCTCTGAACAAAAGTTTCTGTGACTTAGTGTGGTAGACAGTCATTCAAAAACATGTGCAAAACACAGTGTATCTTAAAAGAATTATTGTCTGTTGTATTTAATGCTTTGCAGTCTCAATAATATATAGATGAAGTGATTTTTTTTCTCTTTTATTATTGGATGATGGTATTCTAGGTAATTTTTCTTCATAAAAACATTAGCTTTATGACTTAACCTAATTACCTAATTACACAATTGGATGTATGGATATATGTATGGATGTGTTGTTGATCATTAGAATCTCTAAAGTAGTTCATGGAAAAATTCAAATTGAGACATATTTGAATATTCTAGGACAGGGGTGTCAAACTTGCAGCCCGCGGGACGGATGTGTCACGCGCTGGCCATGCCCGGTTTAGCGAAGGGGAAAAAGTCGTGATACATCATGTGACGATGTGAGTTTGACACCCCTGTCCTAGAAGATATTTACTTGTTTTTTGAGATTTTTGTCTTTATTGTCTGTGGCTTTTCTTCTCTTCTTGGCAATTTCCACATCTGTCCTGATACCCAGTTTGCTATTCGTTTTTTTTCTTGGTCTTTGGCAGTTTTATTTCACATTCATCATTAACAGCTTCTTTAATTTTCTTCCATTGTTTCACTGGTTCATTGTCAATGAAATTCAGGAATTCAAAATGATTCCTGATGGAAATGTTAATCATATTGTAGAAACTGGTTAGCTTTGTGCTTCGCTTTAACCTTACTTGGAACTTTAACATTATCTGCTCCTTGTCATATTTTTGCTGTTTGAACTGAGAACTTCCATCTCCTTGTTACTAGTCAGTTTGATTTTTATGTGCTCCATCTGGTGATGTCTATGTGGACAAATACCGTTTTGGTTGTTTGAAGACTATGTTAGCAATGAAAAAATATTTCATTGGTTGGGTTGCAGAAACAGTTAAGTCATTATCATGCTTCATTTCTATTTCTTAGGCCATATAATACAATTATGTTTTCCCTCTAACTATTTCCAACTATATGTATTCCAGTCTCCATCATAGGCAACTCACCTTATGGCATGTTCTATCAATTTTAGATTTGACTTGTTTATAACATTCACTAATCTCTCATTTTGCATCAGTGACTGCAGCAGTAATTTGGATAATTGTCATATTAAAAGGTTGTCTGTGAAATCTATCACATAATTGATACTATTTGATCATTGACAGCATTCTTACCTGAGTATTCTCTTTCCCATATCCATCTCGATTATGAAAGCAATGCTGTTCCTTCTTTGGTTTTTATGTGCTTTGTTTTTCAAGTTTTTTATATCATAAGTAAATTGTATTATCTGACTGAAAGTGTGTAATTCCAATCCATTTTAATTCACTGATATCAAAGCTGTCAATGTGTGTCAAAGATCTTTCACTATGTTTATGCTTATGTTCCATCTTCCCAGTGTAATTTTGTCTTTGCCGCTTTAGATTTTCTTTTCCTGCATGGAAGCATCAGCATCAGCAACTAGATGTCTGGCATCATCTGGTGCTATATTATCAGTCATTTTATATTGCTTACCATGTGGTTTTCTTGGTAAAATACAGGAGTGGTTACCATAGCTTTCTCCTATGCAGTGTAAAATTATATATGTGCCATTGTCACTAACGTGATCATCTAACTCCAGTGTCTTCTCGTATCTCTGCAGCCAAATATAGGCACCCCACTTCCTTTAGTTGGGTAGCTAGGATGACCTTCAGGCTTTAGGGGTCTACATACACTTTTGGTGTATGCTGTAATGACTTCACTTATCTCTCTCAGAAACAACCCTTCCCCCCCCCAAGTGAGACAGTATAGTAGGAGTTAAGGGGCACATGTTTATAATTTATAGCTATTTATTTTTAAACAAGGTTTTCAGATTTTCTGCCAAATTGCTTTCTGTTATACAGAGAAATTGGCAGCTAGATTATCGAACATTTTGTGGAGGCTTGCATATTTTTATTTTTAGACGAAGAACTGTTTTAGTATGTGACTGGAGTGTTTTTTTTTTTTTTAGGAGCGAGCTTTTACTGTCAAAAGGGTAGTATTCAGTTGCGCATAGTTTTATGTCATAGGTAATTTTCTGTAAAAAAACAACAACAACCCATTGATGTGTTAGTACTGTTTACATATAGAGAGAGAGTGAGGCAGTTAATTTTGTGATGAAAGTTATTAGGATCTTGTTTAATTTTTCCAGGAGAGAGAACTTGAAGCCAGCAAGAAAGAAAAGGTGAAAGAAGCCCAACTTGAAGCTGAAGTAAAATTGCTCCGGAAGGAAAATGAGGCTCTACGTCGACACATAGCTGTGCTTCAGGCTGAAGTATATGGAGCCAGACTCGCAGCTAAATATTTAGATAAAGAACTAGCTGGAAGGTACGTTTGACAACATCAACACTTACCATATAGTATTTATGAGAATGCACCAGGAATATGGAATGATTTGCTATAAAAATTCCAGCTATTATAATTAAGGGCTTATTTTAAAAGTATCTGTGGTGGGAGAATATCTCTCATCTAAAAGAGATGAGACCACACACGTAGTATTTTAGCTGTGGAATAGTCAATAGCCTTTTTCATTCTTTTCAACCCAGCAAAACGGAAATAAATTATATGAGGAGGACAGGATCCGCTATCTAGCTAGTTAGCTGCCTTTTAGGACAAATACATCAAACCGAAATCCAAATTTGATTTGGGGGAGAAAATGGCAAAAAAAGAACAAATTTGAAATTGGGCTGAATCAGGCTGATATCTGTGGAAAAAAACTTTCAAAAACAAAAATCCCCCAGTTGGACAATTGCACATAATATTGCTGACTCCTTTATTCTAAACCCTGCTCTCTCCTCCCTGGCGCCGATGTGATTCCGTCTTCAAAACTATTGTTAATGCACTGGACACATACTATCACATCAGTGGTGGGTTTCAAATTTTTTTACTACTGGTTCTGTGGGTGTGACTTGATGAGTGTGGCATGGCTTGGTGGGCATGGCAGGGGAAGGATACTGTAAAATCTCCATTCCCTCCCCACTCCAGGGGAAGGTTACTGCAAAATCCCCATTTCCTCCTGATAGCTGGGACTTGGGAGGCAGAGAATAGATGGGGGTGGGGCCAGTCAGAGGTGGTATTTACTGGTTCTCCAAACTACTAAAAATTTCTGCTACCAGATCTCCAGAAATGATCAGAACCTCCTGAAACACACCTCTGTATCACATGTGGTGGACATATGTGAAAGCAAAGAAATATTGGACAAAAATACATACATGGTTAGAAAAAATGTTAAAGCAGCCTATAGATTATAAGTCAGAAATATTTTTGTTAGGTATAGTACCAGAAAAGTATGATAAGGGGAATTTGTATTTAATATTACATGTTTTGACAGCAGCAAGAATTGTATTTGCACAGTACTGGAAAAATGAAGAAACTCTGAGAGAAGAAGATGTAATTAAAAAAATATTAGATTGTGCAGAAATGGACAGATTGACATTAAAGATAAAAGAAAAAGAAGATACAGAGTATTTTCTAACATGGGACTTGTTTTATAAATGGTTGGATAATAGAGGTAGAAATTAGGAACTGGAAAAATATTATTATGTAAGCAAATTGACTCAGACAAAAGCACTTATGTATGTTAAATGAAAATGTATAAATAAACTATTGTTAATGCTTTCTCTGCCTTGTTTTGCCTGTTGTAATTGTAGTAATATTAATTACAAGGTAAGATAAGATAGCTGAACATATATATCTATATATATCTATATCATATTTTATTTTCAGGGTTCAACAAATTCAGTTGTTGGGTAGAGATATGAAAGGTCCTGCCCATGACAAACTTTGGAACCAGCTAGAAGCTGAAATTCATCTGCACCGGCACAAAACTGTAATCAGGGCATGTCGAGGTCGAAACGATCTAAAACGACCCATGCAAGCACCCCCAGGGCATGTAAGTTGATTTTAGGTTTTGTTTACATATAGTTTGGCTTTTGATGATTCATATTGCGTATATCCATATATTTGATCCCATAAATTTAGTAAAACGTAGAACAACTGCTACATGTGAGAATGATAAGTAGGCCCCTCACTTTCATATTCTTAAGAGGAAACTTAATTAGAGCAGTTCTTGCTAAATTCTTAGAAATAATGACTCTGAACATGCAGTATCTAAATAAAGCTAGACTAAACAAAAAGATAGTGAATTGTTATTTGCTATTTTATAATTATCCCAAAAGCCTACATACACTTTTCATATTGTTTTAATTTCTCAATTAGAATCCAGATTCCTTAAAGAAGAGCCAAGGTGTTGGTCCAATCAGAAAAGTTCTCTTGGTTAAAGAAGATCATGAAGGACTAGGCATTTCAATTACAGTAATATTTCAATTTATTTTCTTTTTTTCTATTCTCAGAAATGATTTTTTAAAATATACTTTTGCATGTCTTTCATGTTATACTAGCCTATGTTATTTATCTAATGTTCCATATTAATATTCTAATTGAAACCACAAAATTTGTAATTCACTATAAAAATATAAAGATTTCCTAATTGCGTTATGCATTAAATACCGAGTAGCAATTATGTTAGTGCTTTTTGCTGAATAGATAGCAATATAAATTCTACACTTTTAAAAAAAACTTAATGCGAAGAATTCTGGTTTACATGAATAAATTTTTTGACGTATTAAATATTGGTGTGATAGGGAGGAAAGGAGCATGGTGTTCCCATTTTGGTCTCTGAAATTCATCCGGGTCAGCCTGCTGATCGCTGTGGAGGTCTGCACGTTGGAGATGCCATTCTGGCAGTTAATGGAGTTAATCTGAGAGACGCCAAACACAAAGAGGCTGTAACTATTCTTTCGCAACAGGTAATTTTCTATACGTTAATACAAAATTCATACACTATACGTATATTTTCCCTATTCTTTTGGAATAAGTATACCAGAAGATTTATTTTCAGTTTCAACATATGAGGCGTGTTTTATTTACCATGTTTTCTAATTATGGAAAATGATAATTGTCTATTATTAAATACATCTGTGAAACCAGAATTTCCAAGAACTCTTGATTTACTCTAAACCAGGATGTTGATGTATGGTTCTCCAATTGCAAAAATCTGTTACAATAAAGATAGTACCGATCTACATAACATTGGTTTTTAAATCTAGTCTGTCTTGTAGAGCTGACATCAATTTTTCGAGTCTGAATGTCTTTCCTCCTCCCTCCCTTTATCTTCATGTGAGACTTGATGGAAGTGTTTTCTCACATTACTTTCTTTTACTTTCTTGGCTGAGGCTCAGGCCCCTTTTATAGTACTGTTACCTTGGTAACAGTTCTTCCTCCTATCCTTTAAGGACGTTCTCTTTCCCTGCCACAGATGGAATTTACAGTTTATTAATCTATTTCTGAAGGGATAAGTCAAATAAACAGGATTGAGGTTTGTATATTATTGTTTTTGTTTTTGTATTTGTTTATTTCATAATCATCCAAATTCTTTGAAATTCTGGTTTACCACAATTCATGAACAAATTATTTTGAATAATTTGGTCTTAGTAGGGGAACGAGCATGGAAAAGAAAGGTCTTAAATATTGCCCAATTATGGAAATATGCTGCCATCGGAGACGTACCTTGCCCCTTCGCGGCTGGCATTCAAGAAAATCTGAAAAACCTTCCAAACAAGCATTTGATAATATGTTTTTTGGAGTTGTAAGATTTAACTGACATAGTAAGATTTAACTGAATCCTTTTTATATTGTTTATACAGTGCCCAGAAATTTGGGATTGAGTGGCATAAAAATTAAACAAATAAATTTCATGCGTACTGCTCACATCCCCAAAAATATTCCCATAGATCAGAAGTAAAGCTGAGCAACAATCCATGCATTTCTGGTTTTTAATTTAGAATAACCAAAAAAGACTTCTTTTCAAAAATATGTTATTCCATTGATGAGTCTGTCAGTGAATGTTATGTATAGGTATTTATTTCAAGACATCTCATCTTGCAACTTAATCTTTCTTACTCTTTTTTTTTCTTTGCTATTATATCACATACTTTCTGTGGTTCTAAACATCCACTGCTTGAGGTTTAAATTAAGAGGGGAAAACCAGTGCATGAGCAGAAGAATGACAGATAAAGTGCACATTTAATTCTACTTTAAATTTTTTTTTTGCTTATAGCTTGCTCACATAGCGTGGACATGAACATCTAAAATTCAATTGTTTTTGTTCTTTTAGAGCACGGGTCTCAAACTCGTGGCATCACATTGTGGTCACGTGATGTTTCGTGACGTTATTTCCCTTAGCAGAGCTGGGGTGGACGTGGCCTGTACGTGACGCATCTGGCCCGTGGGCTGCCAGTTTGACACCCCTGTTTTAGAGGACCATGTATATAAATTGATTGCAGCGCATTTTATACTGACTGCTCAGGATTTCTTCCATTGCTTTATATATCAGATTATCTGTTTTTCAGCAGCAAGATGATTTTTATTTTGTATTCTAGAGAGGAGAAATCGAATTTGAAGTTGTATATGTTGCTCCTGAAGTAGACTCAGACGATGAAAATGTAGAATATGAGGATGAAAGTGGACATCGCTATCGTTTGTATCTTGATGAATTGGAAGAAGGTAGCAATTGTGCTTCCGGTAGAAAAGATGGAAGTGGAGATAAACCATTACAAGGTAAAGTTTCTTAAAGAAACACAGATAAAGGTCAACTAGATCAGAATGAAATTATTCTGGTTTTCATATATCTGTTTTGGTAAACGTTAATTAAAATAAACCCTGCATGTTACTAAATTTATTTGCCTAATTACACTTGGGATTCTCTGTCTTTAGAAAGGTTTTGCCAACTCAATAACACAACACGATTGATAAATAGCAAAAAGAAGAGTTCATCAGAATGGCAGTAATCATTTCTGTTCTAGTTATTGTTTTTTGATCTTTCTATATATATAAATATCCCTTTACCCAGAACTCTTAAAAGTATATATTCTTATAGCAGCGGTGAAACAAGCTTTCTTTTCCCCCCCCACAGGAAACAAAGGTGATGGTCTTTTTTAATTGTAGTGCATTGTAATTTCTCTTGGGTGCTGTAACATCAACAGTGCCTTTCTATGTTCTCCATAGAATCTCAAAATTAAAATATATGTGTATCTCTTTCTTTTTTTCTCTTGGGATTTATGCTATCTTAGACAGTTGGTGCTTGGACCAAATATTGGCAACATAGATCATTGTCCAAAAAAAGTTGCTCCTTTCATTCATTGTTTTTTTTCCTTACAGTATTTGATAAGAAAGCAAGTATTGATGGCCATGAAAATGGAGACCTGGGGAATACAATTGAAACTGAAGAGACTGTATCTAAACTAGCCCAGTCTTCTGAGAGCTTAGCCTAACCCCTCTGAATGGGACTAGTATCTCCTTTAAGATGGGTTTCATGGGCTGTTCTATATGATAAATGCCACAGAAAGTTACAATGAAGGACTGTTCATAAGGTAAAGAGACACTGTGTTACCATTGTCTGTAAAACAAATCTGTTCTGGTTGGTTACCTCAGGGCTTCATTATGAACAAGTCTAAATGTGCAAAATGTCCCACTTTTTGAAAAAGTTGCCCATGAATTTTAGCACCAAAGTATTATTTTCCCTCCAAGACTTTTCCTGAGTTCATTTTGGATTGTACCTATGAATGCAAGTATAGAAAGATGCAGAGGAGCTGTAATGCTTGATTCCTCTCACATATACCAAAAACAAATAAAATGGTATCCATTTGCTAATAAAATAGGCTGCAGCTAACAAATAAGAATGGCTAATGGTTTAAAAATATACCTTGCAGGAAGGTGAAAAGCAAAACAAACAAAAAAACAAAAAAACAAAACAAAAAAAACCCCCAACCCCGACCAAACTTCATAATATTCAAAATAAATGTATATTTTGCTTTATAATGCACAGGTAAGATTTTAAATAACAATTAATTATTTATTTGGAAATAATCTTACTTAGCTCTGAATATGTAGTTTTCTCCTTTCAAATATTCTTGTCTGTCAATGCTGGATTTGGATATATTCCTAAAGCATCAAGCAGAATATTATGGTAACTTTTAAAAAAAAACACTAAATGTGAAATGAAGTTACTTAAAGTCTGCCCTTAAAAATTGTACAAGTGTCCATTTTCTCCGAGCTGAGTAAGGTTGGATTCATATAGTTGTTCATCTTACTGCTCAATAACTTTATAATCACTGCACATGTCATATAGGAACTAGCTTTTCTGAGGGAATTCAGTGTTCCATAGATTAGTAATTCTAGTTTATTTCTAAAGTTGTAAAATGTAGCTCACTTAAATTAGTTCTGGGCTGTTCCAAGGGCCCACTTTCACATTTGTCCTGATCATATTGTAGATGACTATAAACTGATTATTCAGTTTCTATTCACCATCTATCCAATTGTATTCTTAGTGATTATTGGGGAGGGGAGATTTTTATAACGGCATGAGGAAAGGCTATTTAAATTTGCTACTAAAATTCTCTGCAAAGGCAGTAGGTTCACATGAGGTGATTTATTGGGCACCTAAGAGGCAATTTATTGGGCACATAGTAAGCAGCCCTACCTCATTGTAAGTTATCGGTTAATGGCTGGTCATCAGTTTATGTGGGGTAATTGCCCAAGTCATCTCCAAAATAAATTGTTGGTAAGCACTGATCATACATTGCAGGCAAGATTATAGTAGCAGTCTTGTCAGAAGCAAACGGTCCATTCCCTGAGTACAGCCATTGTAGGTGAAGTTCTCTACTTATGATGATGGGAGATTAATAATCACTACTCAGATTACTAATCAGTAGTCACAAGGCCATTGGTGACTCATGTCATGCTACGTGAAGACGTTTACACGAGCCATCTCTGAAAAGGGAGAGTCAAGCATACATATTCTGTATCTTGTGAGGTCCGTGCATGACTAGCAGAAAAATGATTAAAGCCCTGATATGTCACAGAACTATATTTTTGGTATTATTTTTTTAAAAACTCAAATGTTCCAAAACCTGAAAATGCTCAAGGCACTTTTAGAATGTGTTGGTATTAATGGGGTTGTCTTGGCTAAATTCTTGTACTGCTGTGTATGTGTGCGTGTGTGTTTTAGGTACATGTGTGTATACATACCTACATACCTACACACCCACATACCCACATATAAATGTATACATATGTGACTTATTAAAACTGCACACTCTCTGTATGCAAATGGTTAAAAACCATGTAGCTTTTTTAAATTATAGGATAAAGCATGAAATGCCTGCTTTCCATTCCCTTTACTGCAGGCAATTGAAATGTAATATTTAAAAATGTATTTTGAGAGTGGAAATAATGTAACAGGAAACTTTGTAAGTGTTTTTTTTTCTATTGACTGTACATAAATGGAGAACGCATAAAAAGGCCTTTAATGTCATGTCAGTTAACCTTATGTTCAATGTTTAAAATGTTGTGTTATGGAACACAGTTAAATATGTCTCTTCTAGGTGCACTATATACATGTTTATAGAGAACTTTAAAATGTAAATACTGTATGCAAATATTTTGCCATTTATAATGTTGCTCATAAAATAACTTGTGCATCATTTCACTCACTTGCTCATGGAAGTGTATTTAATTTGCAGTAAATTTTAATTGCTGCCCTAATGAATGCCTCACTGTTAAAACACTTATTTCCAAGGCAAGCCAGGATTTTCAGTTAGGCAATGAGACTGTCAAATGTATGAAGTTGCTAAATGTCTATGGAGATTCTCAATTATCCAGGTCATGTGTCCCAAAGGTGCTTTTTTTCTAGTTGCCTCAAGTCCAGTTACCGCTTGAAAAAAGTGCCTTTGGGATATGAAGTTGCATATGAAAAAATGTATTGTTCCATCTTACAACTAGTCCTCAATTTACAACTGTCTTTGAGCTTGCAATTAGGGTTGTAAATTGGAGCAGTAGTTAAGCAGATCACCTGATTATGCCTGATTTTACAACCGTTTTTGTGGTGGTCATTAAGCAAACCCCATTTCACTAATGAGCACTTTTTGCCGGAAACAGGAGTAAATGCTACAAACTGGTAAAAAATTGCAGACACATGACCACAGGATTCGGTAAATGGCTCTAAATGTGAGCCGGTTGCCAAGTGCCCAAAATGTGACCATGTGACTATGTGTGACTGTGTATGGCTATCGGAATTTCAAACATTTCTCATAAGTAGCTCTATTGTAACTTCAACCAATGGTCTTTAAGCGAGGACTGTCTTCTACTATAGATGCAGAAACTCCATATTACATAGTTATTTTCTTAATTAAAATGCTAGTATAATAAATTTGCACACCCATCTTTAAATCAGCTGGAAATTGACTAGGTAGAAATACAATTACCAAACATATGTTTCTGTTAAGTTGTAATTTAATTCCCCCCCCCCCCCCTTCCTGCAGCAATGTTAACTCATTGAACTGTTTTATGGATTCTCTTCTGAATACAGTTACATTTTTAAAAAAGCAGTATGAAGACATAAATCACTGCGGGTCAATTAGAAAAAAAGTTTTAGTTCTTCCCTTGAATAATCCACTACCATCTATATTCTTCTTTTCATACTTAGAGAAATGATGACTGTGTCACCAGCATTGAAAAGCACAAACAGCTATTTATTACTACATTTCAGAGATGGGATATTGCTTTGGTTAAAGTGGTGAAGATTTTGGTAACATAGATACTGAAAAAGAAGTGTGTGTAGGGGAGGCAGAATAGAACCCTATTTCACACCTTTCTGGATTGAGATAACTGCAGAGAGATTGCATCTGACTTGCATAACTGTATTTCCTTGCAGCAATTTAATTAACAAAATACTCTAATAACTTAGAGTAATAAAATGGTCTTTCTCTATGGAGGGGATCAAAGATTGATTTTCAGTCAGCAAAGGCAACATATAGGGAGTTGGTATAGATACCTGTGTAGTTCTTTGCTACAAACTCTAGGTTAGCAAATTGGTCCCCAGTTGACTGTCTTTTCCCAATGCTTTCTTGTTTGTTGACTAGAAATTTCTCACATTCTAGCCTAGGGGTGTCAAACTCGCGATGACACGTCACGTGATGAATTGCAACTTTCCCCCCTTCGCTAAACCAGGGGTGGGCCTGGCCAGTGCATGATGCATCCGGCCTGCGTGACCATGA
The DNA here is from genome assembly GCA_012654045.1 of Ptyas mucosa. Taxonomy (NCBI): domain Eukaryota; kingdom Metazoa; phylum Chordata; class Lepidosauria; order Squamata; family Colubridae; genus Ptyas; species Ptyas mucosa. The sequence goes on along the minus strand of WNWU01000109.1, from coordinate 427,083 downwards.
GTTTGACACCTCTATTCTAGCCCATCCAGAAGCTTATAAAACAGAAAGGGTTATATAATTTATAGTTTAGGATGCATAGAATGCTTAGGAAGCTAAGCAAATGATAATTGGAAGGCCCTTGCTGTTATCCTTATCAAGAAATGGGACAATAATAGAACTATTCCAGTCTTTTGGCATTGCAAATGCTTTATTGATATGCATAACTAGAGAAGCCAGAGGGACTCTTTTGCCTTCCACAAATCATGTGATGTTTTACTCATTCTTCATGTTTTGGTAAAGGTAATAGGGGTTTGATCGGAGTGTTGGCACCCTATTATGTAGGATTTTTAAAAATTTAGTTTGTTAGATAATTAACAAATGTTACAAAAAAGTTAGTACCTAGCCAGTGTGGTATAGTGGCTAAATTGTTGGACTAGGAGCAAGGAGATCAGATTAGTTCAGCCTCAGCCATGGAAGCTCACTGCACAACTTTGAACTAGTTGCTATTTCTAATCCCAGCGGGTTGGGATAAACAAAAGGAAAAACTATGTACATTGCTTTGTGCTCCTGTATAAAATATAGTATGTTCTTCAGCAATGTCATCGTCATTCACATCAAGCAGGTATTCCTGATTTTGTATCAACCTTGAGCTAAACTTCTTCAGTCATCTTTTCACAGCAACGTAGTGGAATGCACATCCGGTTTTGACTCCTGTGTTGTTGCAGTCATTCACTCATTTTATATCTTGCCTTTATTATTTTTTACAAACAACTCAAGGTGGTGAGCATAATCTACTTCGTCTTTCTACTGTTTTCCCCACAACAACGCTGTGAGATGAATTGGGCTAAGAGAGAGTGACTGGCCCTAAATTACCCAGTTGGCTTTCACGGCTAAGGCTGGACTTGAATCATGGTCTCTCTGTTTCTAGCCTGATGCTTTAAACACTAGGCAGACTGGCTCTCATATAGTAATCTGGTAAAGGAAGTTGAGTGAATACAATTTTCTTGCCTGCTACTATATTATATTTCATGTGAATGCCAAATGTTTGACATTTGCCATCACCAGTACTATTTTATAGCTCTGATTTAATGTGTTGAAGCTGCTCTTCTCAGTCAAGGGAATACTGATTTTAATATACTTTTATCATTGTTTTTGACTGGATGCTGCCTGAGCATTATGATAACTTGGGCTGTAACAGTATTTTATTTTAAAAAATACATCCTTTGAGGAACTCACAGCCTACTGCTTGTATATTTTAGTAAACATACAGTCAATTTAAAAGATTTACTGTCGAACAGTGGTCAAACAGCTCAGTATTTTTTGGATCACTGGGAAAAAACTTCTGTTTGGAATTTATGGTGAAGCTTTTGCTTGTCTACACTGTGCTCAAGTATTGCAAAGCTAAATTATTTTCACCTCAGTTTAATGCAGAGCAGTGGCTCTTACTATCTGGCCTTTTATTTGTTTATTTACTAGGTTTTTATCCCCCTTTTATTATTTTACAAATAACTCAAGGCAGCAAAACATACATAATATTCCTTCCTACTCCTGTTTTCTCTAAAAACAACCTTGTGAGATGGGTTGGGCTGAGAGAGAATGTCACCCAAGTCACCCACAGGCTTTCATGCCTAAAATGATACCTAGAACTCAAATTTCCTGGTTTCTAGGTCAGCACTTTAACCACTATATCAAGGTTATGCAGTGAATTACAAAGAACAACAAAAGCCGTTCATATATTACATTGAAATTATTGCAGTTTCTTAGATAAAATGCATGGCAGGGGTCACTGCATTATCTGGTGCCTGTGAGCAGTTGTTTTGGCTGTATTGTTATCTACGTCAAGGTTTGCAAGTCCAAGCATTCATTTTCCAGTACATTTTGTCTCATTAAAAAAAAAATCAATCCAGAGCAAAGCTCAGAATTAAACATTTAGCTAAACTGTTTATAAAGATTCTGAAGCATATGATTTGATCTCAAGAAATAAATCCTTAACCAATCCTTATCTCACTGCCTATTTGTAACTTGTCAGAACTAGTTAGCTGCTCTTTCATCAGAACATGACACTTGCCATGTTTTGTTTTTTGATTTTTGCCAAATTATTGTACCTCCTGTCTTGACTGCTAAAAAGGAGAAATATTTCATATTCTTTGCTATTTATGGGCTCTTAGCACTATGTCTCTCAGAGAAGTACATCAGCAGACAACAGCTGATTTTTTTTTTAAATGGGAACTGGAATAAGAAGCACTTATGATTATCTAGTCCACAGTCAGTCTGTTGCATCTCACTGAATATTTTATGATTGTACTAGGAAGAAATAAAAGATAATCTTTCAGCATACGGAAACTTCTGATGCACTTACACTTACATATTGTCCAGCGTCATGGGGATTGTTTTTCCCACCATGGTTTTATTTATTGAATTTTCTACCCCCCTCCACTTGTTTTAACTGAATATGGTTTTAGTGTAGCTCTGACTAAATGATGCAGAAATATGCAAGGCAGAAAAATACATTAGCAGTGTAGTTTCATTGAGCTAATAAGGGTAGTATTTCAGAGGACAGTTCCAAAGATTGTAGAGTGCTGCCTAAATGGGCCAAAAATAAAACACCTCTGTAAATAAACTGCCATGAGAATGCTCCCTACGTCAGATTTTAAAGCAATTTAGCTGAACAAAAATGTTTTATAGCAGACCAAATGTTATTTACATCTGCTGTGAACTATTCTTTATTAGAATTGTTTTTTGCTCTGAATTAATAGAGATGGGCCACAGTTTAGCTTTGTCTGGAAATTTTCTCATTACATTGTATCTAATTGTTTTATAGAAAGATTTCTTGACTGGATAATATTGTACAATCCATTAGCACATCATCCAACCCTCTAACCTAATTGACAATTATGGAAATTACATTCCCCAAAAGTTTGGAGGAGAAACCAAATTTATAGCATGCTTTCAAACAACATTCATGCTTTATTCAATTTACACAGTTCACAACAGAGGCATTAGCTAATTCCCATGGGCTGGGTTAAATTACCGTATATACTCGAGTATAAACCGAGTTTTTCAGCACATTTTTTATGCTGAAAAAAGCCCCCCCTCGGCTTATACTCGAGTGAGGAAAAAAATGCCTTTTTTTCCCCTGCAACCGTTTTGGCTGCAGGGAGGCTTACTAAAGGTAAAATGGGGCATGGGGAGGGTCCACTAATCCAATTAGTGCCATGTAAATTCTGGAATCCCCAAAGACCTTTCTCATTGTATTTATTAAACAAATTTATATAGCTACCCAACTCATATACAGTACTTTTAAAGTTATTGTTGATACCATATTGTTTTTGTTGATCCTCTTTTCCACTTACAGAGCTAGTTTACTGTTTTTCTTTGAAATCAATGACATTTAACCTACCGATGCCTCAATTAATTTAATTTTATTGGTATCTATTTTTATTTTGAAATTTACCAGTAGCTGCTGCATTTTCCACCCTAGGCTTATACTCGAGTCAATAAGTTTTCCCAGTTTTTTGCGGTAAAATTAGGTGCCTCGGCTTATATTTGGGTCGGCTTATACTTGAGTATATACTGTATCCTTAAATAACCATAATCTATAGAGCTGGCCAGAGATCTGGATTTGAAGAGCAAAATATGATTGAAAGCAGGTTGCTGCACTCCATAGCTGTAGCATCTTCTTGACAAAAAATGCATACGGTTTATAAGATGTTCCAAACAGCTGTTAATGTATGCATCTTGAATTGCATTTTGTCATTGTCTGGACATTAATCTTTTTTTTTTTTTAGCTTCAGCTGCTAAGAAATTGAATCTAACATTCTGCACACAAAATACAGGTTTTATCACATGAAAGCAATGTATAGCACCCATTTTTGTATATTTATTCAGAAATAGTCTGGGATTTATAAATATGTCTTTGTATATGCTCTGAATTGCTGCAAAAGTAGATGTGAAAATACTGCTTTCTATTCTTTCTGTCATTATAGATTTTATATACGATATATAATTAAAATATACATATTAAAAATGAATTAAAAAGAATAAAACTAACATGAGAATAAAGGTGAGCGCGCCAGACTGGTGTCATGGTTAAGATGACAGACTAAAAACCAGGAGACTGAGTTCTAATCCTGCCTTAAGCATGAGGCCAGCTGAGTGAATTTGGGCCAGTCACTCTCTCAGTCCCAAGAAGTAGACAAGGCCAAACCAGGGGTGAAATCTACTTACTTTCTCTAGCGGTTTAGAAGCGCATGCACCGCACGCATCACATGCGCATGCTGACCCTCTGCACATGCGCAGAGGGTAAAAAACAGGTTACTTCCTGTTTTTTATTTTCACCAATGACAACCGGATGGGTGGGTGGAGCCTCGAGCTGCCATCGCTACTGGTTCTCTGAACCACCGCCTGTCATCGCTACTGGATCAGCCAAACCAGTCCGAACCGGGAGCATTTCACCCCTGGCCCAAACCACTTCTGAAATAACACAAAGAAAACTACACGGACTAGTCCAGGCAGTTGCCAGTAATAAAAAACTGACTTGGACCCCCCCACCCCCACCCCCCACCCAAAAAAAGAACAAAGGTAGTAGTTTACGTAACTTTGGTAGGCAATTTATTTTTTTCCATATTTCCCAAAGAAGAAATAAGCATATCTTGCTTAGAATGGAAGACAAGCCAGATTCAGTCCAAGTATATATGCCACTCATATTTAGATGCTAACAGCACTATACGATCTGTGAGATTTTAAGGGAGTACAGGAATATCGCATGTCACTGAAGTGGTGTCTAATTCTATTCCCTGAGAATCTAAACTTTCATTTAAAAACAACTTTTCTAATTCTTGTCACCCCTGAATATAAACTTGCTAACATGTAGGCAGCCCCCATGGAAATCTTTAGAGGAGCAAATGATTGTTTTTTTAATCATGGAAGTTCTGTACCTTTCTTCCACGTAACTATCAAGAATAAATTAAAAAGGACCGCTATCACACAGCATACATAAATTGCAAAACACTTTTTCTTATAAAATCTGTGTTGTATGGGAAGTGCATAATTTTTAAACATGTCTGTTTATTTAACCATCCATTCTAAATATGATCTTCTAAGAATGAGCATTATCTCAATTTAGAATGCAGCCTCACCTAGAAATCAGTGCATTTGTTAACAGAGAGAAAACAAATGAAAGGTACTTTTAAGTTATTTTTTTTAAATTAAAACAGTATGTACACATTGCACAGTATTAATATGGAGCACCAACAACTCAGCTGTAGATAATCCACTGCTTTCAGACCTCATTCTGAAGGCTTCTCATGGTGAAAAGAAGGAAAATGGGCGTAGTACTCAAATTCTACAGGAATGTCAGTATTCTTAGGTCCTTTTCCTGGATCATCAGCTTTTCATGAGTTCTGGATTATAAGAGTGCTGTCACTGCAGTCTGATTTATTGGTTTGAGGTTGTATCTAGGTGTTGAATATCCCTCATTTGTCAAGGATTCGGCCTGTGGTTTTTGATAGCATGTATTATAGTCCACTATGGGCAAGATATTACTTTTAGGTTTATCATACTCTTTAATGTTTTGTGGTATTTTATAATCGCCACTGTTCCCATCTGCCTTGCATAAGGCAAGAAAACTTCCAGAAGGAAAAGAAGAAACTGCAGGAATGTTGTAGCAATTATCTGAAGAAAAAACATTTTCAATTCCCGTACATCGCTCTACAATAGGTGTGGCATATTCTGGTTCCTGATTGGTCAAAGGTAGCGCATAATCATGGTGATTTCTTTTTTGTGGGCGGTTGTAATGATTTCTGTTCTCTGAGAGACATTTTTTCTCATCCTCTGTATCCACTGGTTTAAAAGTAGATCCCTGCCGGGTAACTGTCCCAGTTCCTATCATGATGGGCTGTTGATAATCTAGACAGAAGACAGAAACAGCATCTTTAAAATTCCAGTTCAGATTGAATATTATTCAGCCACATTATTTCGTATTAATTCCTGAATAGTTTGCTGTACATTGGTGAATTTGTTATGGCACTGAATGAATGGTACTTAACTACTGGTGTTCCAAGTTTCAGCACTCATGGAGTTCCTGCAAGCACATGCTCATAATCTGGATACTTGGCACTTAGCTTGATTTCTGATCATAACAATCTATTCTGGTCATGTGATCACAATTTACAACCTTTCCTGTTGGCTTCCCACAAAATCAATGAGAAGCCAACAGGAAGTTAGGGTCATGTGAAATCCTTTCTTAACAGTCCGTGGTAATTTGCTTCATGATGTAACCAGAGACTGTGCATTTTACAATTGCATCGCTTAGTGATGGAAATTCTGATTCCATTACTGTCATTAAGCAAGAACTATCTGCATTGTATGAATAGTGATGGCTAAGAAACCTTGCATTGTTGGCTTATGAACTTTAGTGGGTCAGCAGGATTACAAGGCAGGTTTAAGGAGAGATTGGTGGCAAGAGTCTCAAAAATGGAGGACAGATGGAACGAGAGAGCCCATGTTCCACCAACTAGGGACAAAAACCAGAGGCAATCTGAAAGAGGCAATGTTAATCAGTGTATCTTAACTCTAAAGAGAAGTAGAGCTCTTAAGAGTTATCGATAAGTATATACGAAGGCAATACTTTGCAAACATTTTCAGTAGTGGAAAACAAACATTTAAAATATTTCAAATTTCTGTGATTATCTTCCATGAGACAGTGGAAGAAAGGAACAATGGAACACAGTTGGAAATTGCAAAGTTGAGCTGCAAGAACTGAAAGCAATGCTGTTTTGATAGCTTAATAAAAAGAAAAAAAATGCATGAAGATATCTTGTGCACTATATCCTGCATTAAATCCTGTGAATTAGAAAACCCCCTTAACAGAATGCATTAAACTTGGCAAAAATTGAATATGGTTATTTTAGCCTTTTTTAAAAAAAAAAATTTTTTTTTAAAAAATGCTTCCTAAACCATCCTTTCTCAACCAAACCTGTAGGTAGTCCTTGATGTATGACCACAATTGAGCCCAAAATTTTTATTGCTAAGCAGGGCAGTTGTTAAGTGAACTGTGCCCCATTTTACAACCTTTACTGCCACATAAATTTGAATGCAGGCTAATTTAGCTCACTGCCAGGAGTTCGATTCTGAGCGGATCAAGGTTGACCATCCTTCCGAGGTCGGTAAAATGAGGACCCAGATTGTTGGGGGCAATATGCTGACTTTGTAAAACCACTTAGAGAGAGCTGTAAAGCACCGTGAAGTGGTACATAAATCTAAGTGCTATTGCTATGTTTATGTTTATTCAAATTTATATACCGTCCTTCTCCCGAAGGACTTAGGGCAGTGTATAAAAATATAAAGTATAAAATTTAAAACAGTTTAAAAATATATTAAACAGATTTGGCCCATATCAATTAAAAAAAACCCTTTTTAAAAAACGAATTAAAAACAATTAAAAGAGCTACGCCAGCCCGGCTTGCTGGAATAGAAAAGTTTTGAGGGCACGGTGGAAGGTGCGTAAATGCTATAAATGAATCACTGCAGTTGTTAAGTGAATTATATGGTTGTTAAGCAAATCTGGCTTCCCCCACTTACTCTGCATGTCAGAAGCCAGCTGGGAAGGTTACGAAGGGTGATCACATGACCTGGCACAGTGTAGCTGTCATAAATACATGACAGTTGTCAAGTGCCTGAATTTAGTTCATGTGACAGTGGAGATTCTGTAATGGTTGTGTAAAAAATAGTCATGGGGGGGGTGTGTGAAATCCAGCAGGTTCTAACAGGTTCTGGAGAACCGGTAGCGGAAATTTTGAGCAGTTCGGAGAACTGGCAAATACCACCTCTGGCTGGACCTAGAGTGGGGTGGGAATGGAGATTTTGCAGTATCCTTTCCCTGCCAGGCCCACCAAGCCACACCACACCCACCAAGCCATGCCCACGGAACCGGTAGTAAAAAAATTGAATTTCACCACTGGTCATAAGTCACTTTTGTCAGTGCTATTATTACTTTGAACAGTCACTTAAGGGGTGGCGGCAAGTCAAGGACTACCTGTTCATTTTGCTGGGTTTTCGGGGGGTGGGGGTGGGGTGGGGTGTAACTACCATTCATTCAGCACCACCATGCCTTTGAACGTCTACAGAGATTCTCAATCATCCACGTCATGGTTGTCCCAAAGGTGGTTTTCCAAAAAGCAACTGGACTTCCTTCCTTCGATTCCCCATCAATCACTTAGAATTGAAGCTTCTTGGATGAGAAGCAAAATGTGTCCAAAAGAATGTGTCCAGTTGTCTTTTGGGAAAGCACCTTTGGGACACACTTTTGAATGGTCACTGAATAAATGATCATAACTTAAGGACTGCCTGTACATTATTTTTTTAAAACGTGCAAAACTTTGCCAAAGGGCAGGAAACCAAGCCTTTCTAAACAGAGAAAATCACTATAAATCAATCACCTGTGAACTACACTGCCTTGCCCTATTTAAGGAGAAGGAGATCAAATGTTTTGCACATTATAGTGTCAGAAACAGTGACTGTTTTCAAAATAATTACCTGCCATCTCGCTCGTGATCAGTTCCAGATTTTTGGCTGCCTCTTTTTCATTATTGTAAGTGATGGGGAATTCCGCAGATTGATATCGGACAAAGGGTGGTTGAATTTGTTTCCAGAAACCTAGAACAGAAACCTAGACATGAAACCTAGAAACGTAGCTATGTTTAATCTCAAAAAAGTAGATTAATCTAAAGCACCGCATGCATAGAATCTATTTACTCTTAAGTTGTTGGGGGCATATAGATTTATTAAGTGATTATCATAAAATTGCCTTTAAAATGATGTGGAAAACCAATTACAATAGTAATTGTAGCTTGTATCAGAATCTTCACTACTAGCATTAGCACTAGCGAATTATCTCTGTAAGGCTCAAAATGTTGAAGGGCCACTTGAATGGAATTCTAAGGTAAAGGTAAAGGTTTCCCTCCTGTCAGTTGTGTCTCTAGGGCACGATGCTCATCTCAGTTTGTTGGCCAAGGGAGCCAGCGTTGTCCAAAGACAATTTCCATGGTCATGTGGCCATCATGGCTATAAGCCAGTGGTCCCCAAACTTTTAGGCACCAGGGACCGATTCCATGAAGACAGGTTTTTCCAGAGACTGGGGTGTGGTTTCACTTGCTGCCTGCATGCATCCCGCAAGCTTTTACTTGTTTGCGTGGCCCAGTTTCTAGCATGCTGCAGACTGGTGCCGGTCCATGGACCAGGGATTGAGGAACCTGCTACATGCCAATGGCGCATGGAACACTGTTACTTCCCACCAAAGTGATATCTATTTATCTACTTGCGAATTCCTCTAGGACACAATTAGTTTTCTTATCTCTTGTAGTAATGGAGGTTTATACTTTCCTTTTTAGATGGCAAAGAGCTAGTGTGTGGAAGCTATTTCTCAAGGGAGACAGCAAAAGCTCAGCTTGTATACACAAGATTTCTAGCTCTACAAAATATTCTGTGGAAATTAGCACTTTATTTCTTGTACAGTCATGAGTATATATTCTATTTTTTTAATGTGCCTTCAAAATCCTAGTGCTACTGAAATTTAGGCCTTGCCGTGTTTCTGATCAAAGCCAGGCCCTGCTGGAGAGTCAAAGCAGCAGCATAATACATTAAAAGTGCTCTATAAAAACCTTGGTGGTTATATAGCATCATAAATCATTCATGCAAACATAAATGGCAGGGGAACAAATATAAGAACCTATCCACAGATTCCCACAGAGCAGTCAGAGAAGCTGAAAAACAGGATGAGCAGGATCAGATATATCAGTGCCAGCTCTCTCTGAATGTCCAGCTCTGTTCAATTCACTACATATAAAACATGATGCATAGAGGTCAGGAGAGAGAAAGGTGGAGCAGGTCAAGGATATTCCTCCTCCTGAATCCAAAAGATATTACTGATCAGCAGGAAACATTTTTTATTCCTTCTTATTCTATAACAAAAACAAAAGATTGCCACTAACTTGGTTTTCCACTGTCAGATGAACCATATGTAGTACCTTTCTTTCCTTTTCTGTAAGGAAGAACAAGATAAATTACACATTCCCTCCTTCAGTTCAAATAGATTTCACAGAATCTATTAACTTGGTAAATTCCAAACTGCAGGCAATTCTGAATTTTCAAGCCTATATCTTTATTATGTACTATGGATATTGTCAAGAATCCACAAATCATGGGCAGAATTATTTTTCCTAGAAGTCAGATACATAGCATTCGTACTACAGTTTCACTAGACTTCCAAGTTCAGGTGCTACGGAGTTTTGATTGAAATCATTTTTATTTATATTCACAGCGTCATTAACAAACAAATCAAGGAGCTAACAATTTCTTCCTTTATTTGTTCAATTTATAACATTTCCTTCATGAGTTCAAGGTGGCTTAAAAATGGAGATCTTCCTTTGTTTTATTGCCACATGAACTCTGCAGGTAGATTGGACTAGAAAGAACAACTATTTCAAAGACAGCCCATGTCTAAGTGTAAATTTGTACAGATATTGCCCTACTTATGAATTTCAAGTTGCAAACTTTTGCAGAAATGAGCAAATCTGATCGCAAGTCCATTCTAAAAGGTCCTGGAAGGCAGGAAAAGATTAATTTCTAGCATGCTGTTTGCAGATCCACCCAGATACTCTACCACATTTTTAAACATACTAGTTTGGACTTGCAAAGAGCCTCTCAGAACTTAATTTGTTCATAAGTAGAGTAGGTAATGTCTGTACTTGGGTCTCCCCAGCACTAGTCTAGCACCTTTTGAATAAAACTGACATTGTGATGAATCTCTTTCCCAACCTCTGGCACACATCATAAAAAGGTAGATATTTTGTTAACCAACCAGATAGTCTAGTAATCTGTTTAATGTCTTATGTAAACTAAGGCTGCTCTGAAAAATATATAGCCTCCAAAATCAGTATTTCTACCATTGATCAAGCTATAAAGGTAAAGGTAAAGGTTCCCCTCGCACATATGTGCTAGTTGTTCCTGACTCTAGGGGGCAGTGTTCATCTCCATTTCAAAGCCGAAGAGCCAGCCCTGTCCGAAGATGTCTCTGTGGTCATGTGGCTGGCATGACTAAATGCCAAAGGTGCACGGAACACTGTTACCTTCCCACCAAAGGTGGCCCCTATTTTTCTACTTGCATTTTTTACGTGCTTTCTAACTGCTAGGTTGGCAGAAGCTGGGACAAGTAATGGGAGCTCATCCCGTTACGCGGCACTAGGGATTCAAACTGCTGAACTGCTGACCTTTCAATCGACCAGCTCAGCGCCTTAGTCACAGATCAAGCTATAGTTTACAATGGAATTCATTTCATGAATCTAAGCTTGGGCTATGTATGGCTGAGGCAATCAGTGGCATCATACGACATGTATGACCTTCTGTTCCAATGGATTATTTTTGTGCTGGTAAAATAGCAGAATGCGCCTACTCATTCTTTATTTGAAAAGATTACTTAAGATAAGGAGCCGGTTCGCATCAGTAATACTATTCCTTTCATTAGGTTCCAGGGTGAAGAGGAGTTAGAAAGTTCATTCTTCACTAAGACTAGATGGCTTGGCAAGGAGCAAAGTGGAATGTAAGATGATTTGACAGGATGCCAACTCAGTGTGTCAATCAAGTTGTGTCCATGTCTACAAATTTCTCTCTGTTCACCAGCAGCCCGAACATGTGCTTACTCAAAAACCAATCTCCATGTAGCTCTGTGGAACTCTTCTTTTTTTTTTTTGCTTATTGTGATGTCCAATATAATTCAGAAAGAAAGCATAGTTAAAAGCTACAGGACAGCGAAACCTTATTTTAATAGGTCACTTGTAGGAAGGGGGTAGTGGATACTCTCAAATGTCTTATTAAATATGAAAAGTACAGTACATAATCACAGTGTTTTTTGTTATTGCAATATGCAAATTGAAATGTAAACCACATAATGAAATCTGGGTCATGAACCTCTGCAGACGTTAAAAATTAAGGTAAAATTAATATAACTATATCTGTCTTGTCTGGACTGCTTTGGATTTAGAGCACGCTTGTCAAACTCGATCACATCACGGGCCGGATCGTGAGGTATCACAATGTTTTTTGCCTTTGCAGAGCTGGGTGGGTGTGGTCTGCACGTCATGTATCCGGCCCGTGGCCCGCCAGTTTGATAGGCCTGATTTAGAGTATTTGTCCATTATGTCAGTGGACATCCAGACTGAAATTTGGTTTGCTGCATCTAGAATTTGTTAAAACAGCGATAGTTTAAATCAAGATTTCACAGTAAATAGGTTTGTATTCCATGATTGGCCAATAATCACCAAACTATAGCCTTATGTAGCAGTGTGTCCGTTACGAGAGAGAGAGAGCAAGAGAAAAAAATACTTGCTCTGAGGATATAATTTTTTTGTAAGCTACTTTTTTCTGTCTATGTTCAGAAATCACAATACCACACCACAAAGCAAAGCTCAGCATAATTTTTCCCCTCTGCCTCAGTTCTCCTTTAATGATTGAGTGCATTTAAAAAAAAAAAGATTTTCTCTTTCAAGGCTAAATCAAGTGCAGCTATCCTATTCTGAGCTAATTCTCCATGCAAGTAATTAACATTAATGAATTGGCAGGGGTTTCTGAAAGCATCTTGAAACAATGCTTTGATCTGGCTTGATCCTGCTCTTCTGCTATGCTTGCCCACGAAATGTGGAAAGAACTTTCTGAGCAGGCACACTTTGTCAAGCTATACAGTCAGCTCTCCCCTTTCTTCTTAGGTGCAATTTATAATAACCACATATTCTCACGGGTAAACCAGGAATTGTAGATTCCAAAATGCACCATCAAAATTGGCCTTGGTTTATCTACAGATGGCTTTTTCATATGCAATATATCCAGTATTTTTTTTAAAAAAAGAACCCATGTATTCCTTATATTCTGATGGATAAGCCAACCCTGGAATTTTTAAACAAAATACTATGAAAAATGTACCATCCATAAATATGCCAATTGTAAAAATTAAAATGTTCAAAAATTTGAAGGGCCATCTTATTCACACGTGGCACATTTTCCATGTTATTTTGGTTACATTTCCATGGTATTTTGGTTACAATTCAGCGTATTTGCTGATGGGCTTATCCACCAGTACATACGGTATGCAAATGAATGTTAAGAGACGGAAGAAGGAGATAGAGAAAGCTACACATCTCTTGGAGACTCGGAATTGTGGAAGCCTGATAAACTAAACTAATTAAAACTGTTGGGAATTAAATGAGATATCAGACATGCAATAATTTATAAAGAATATATAAAATCATTAAACAAAACAATATTTTCCCCATTGGAATTCTTTTTATCTACCAATTACTTTTGAAACATCATAATGAATAAAGAGGCTGCACCTATCCAAACGGTGACAATGATCATGTGTCTAATTCTGAACGAGAAAAAAAAAATAAGTCACTTACTTTCGCAGTGCAGTAAAGATCCAGATTCCCAATAACAGAAGCAGCAAAAGCACCACCAGGGTTGGAATAATGATAGCCATAAGATTCAATCCTTAAAAAAATGTAAAATATAAACCAAGATTTAAAATATGTTGAAAACAAAACTAGAAAACTGACTTGAGAGCTGCACTACACACTAACGGATTACATTTTTTATCATATAGAGGAGTACATCTCTTGTAAAGCAGGCACTCCTTATTCTAATACAAAAACAAAATTGATGGAGTGCTATTCTACTGTGACTTTAAAAAGCTACACATACATACATACATACATACATACATACATACATACATACATGAGAAGTTGATGGAAAAATGGCTAATGTTAAGTGCCCAATATCTTGTCCTCCATAATTGGATTACATTGGAGTACGCTCATTATTCAATAAGCTTATCGAATCATTGCTTCTATGATTAAATGATGCTGCCAACATGGCAGAATTCCAATGGCGTGATTTCAGACCACTTGGAGGGAGTTTTAAGGATGAAAATGGGAGCAGACTGCTGTCCACTTCCTCTTCCATTTTATTTTTGAAGAAAGCAAAATATGTCACTGAAAGTCTGCTACTGTCAAACTGCAGTGATAGCAGCTCAGGAAGCAGAAGCCACAAGTGGAATGCTGGGCAAATATGAGGAAAGCAGATAGATACAGAAAATGTGTGTATTTGAGGAGGGACGGGGGAACGGGATGGATGGGAACTGCCTGCCTTTGACCCTGGGCGGTGTGACTGGTTTTTAATAAATAAATAAATAATATGCCTATATACTCGAGTATAAGCTGACCCGAATAAAAGCCGAGGCACCCAATTTTACCACAAAAAACTGAGAAACTTATTGACTCGCGTATAAGCCTAGGGTGGGAAATGCAGCGGCTACTGGTAAATTTCAAAATAAAAATAGATTCCAATAAAATTACATTAATTGAGGCATCAGTAGGTTAAATGTTTTTGAATATTGATTTCAAAGAAAAACGGTAAACTAGCTCGGTAAGTGGAAAAGAGGATCAACAAAAACAAAAATCTTGTCACCATGGTGAAGAGAAACAGTTGTGAAATGAGTGATACGGTTGTTAAGAATGCTACAATTGGCATAAATGATGACCAGTCATAAGTGCGAAGACCGGTCAAAAGTGTGAGGACCTGTCAGAAGTCACTTTTTTCAGCCCTCTGGGTAATCCTTTTGTGCATATGGACTACTCAGAGGGCTGAAAAAGTTATTTTTGACTGGTCCTCACACTTTTGACCAGTCCTTGAACTTACGACTGTCCTCACATTTTACGTTTTTTGCCCTATCTTATCATGGTGAAGAGAAGCAGTTGTGAAATGAGTGACATGGTTGTTAAGAATGCTGCACGGGCATAAATGTGAGGATGGTCATAAGTGTGAGGACCGGTCAAAAGTGCGAGGACCTGTCAGAAATGACTTTTTTCAGCCCTCTGAGTAATCCCTATACACATATATCACATGACCAGCTAGCCACGCCCACCCAGTCACTAGCTTGATCTAATTTCAGGCAAGTTCAAGCCTCTGTTAAAAGATACCTGCATTCTCTCTCTCTCTCTCTCTCTCCCTTCCTTTTTCTTTTTCCTTCTCTTTCTTTCTTTGTCTCTTTCTTTCTTTCTTCTCTCTCTCTTTCTTTCTTTCTCCCCCCCTCCCTCCTTCTCATCTGGCATTCTTAGAGCTCCACTATTGATTAGCTTAGCCCAGGGGTGGGCAAATGTGGCCCTTTTACAACCTGTGGACTTCAACTCCCAGAATTCCTGAGACAGCCAAGCTGGGAGAATTCTGGGAGTTGAAGTCCACAGATTGTAAAAGGGCCACATTTACCCATTCCTGGCTTAGCCTGAGCAAGGATAGCTAGCAGCCAATTACAATAAGCTCTCAATTACAATTACAATAAGCTCTCAATTACAATAAGCTCTCAATTCAAGCTCAGTAGACATGGAATCTCCCTAAACAGTGAGGATTTCTTTGTTTCTTTCTCACTTGAAGCCCCCCCCCCCCCCCCCCGCCCCCCCTTTTTCTTTCCAGGGGGCTGCAGGGGGGCTTGCTAGGCACCCCCCCTCATGCCCCTAGCAAGCCTCCCTGCAGCCCCTGGGAGCCAAAAGGGGCATGGGGGAGGGGTGCTGCACCCCGCCCCATTTTGCCTTTAGCAAGCCTCCCTGGGAGCCAAAACAGTTGCAGGAAAAAAGGCATTTCCCCCCTCACTAGATTATAAACCGAGAGGGGCTTTTTTCAGCATTAAAAATGTGCTGAAAAACTCGGCTTATACTTGAGTATATACGGTAGTTGTTTCCAACAGCTAAAACTTTTCTTCTACATTTCACATACATAGGATTGCACTGATTGTCATACCTAAGTTGGTTTCAACTAAAGGTATGTATTCTGTGCTTGATTGGTCATCTTTTTTAGTGGAAACACCTGTGCTTTGACTTGGTCTCTGTCCGAGTGGATGAATAAAAGAGCTGTTACCTAGAAACAGATAAAAAAAAATGTCAACGTCCCATTTGTGGAACAATCAGATTCTACTTTTTACAAACTGTGTAAAGATAAAAATGGCTTACTTCGGGCTGCTCGACAACCAATAAGTTCCATTTTCAGGGCTATTCTTTTGTACCAGGTCTGTGGAATAATTCTCAGAAAGCGAGCTACTATAGGGGGAATAAAATTATTCCGAACTATATCTCCATGATTTGAGTTGGCTTTGAATACCTGCAATATGGAAGAAAAACAAACACACACACAAAACAGGATAATTGATATAAGAGAAAGTTAGGAACAAATGGGGATTTATAAAAAACAAATAACATAATTCTTGTTCCACAAATTAATCTTTCATGGAAATACGGTAAGAGGATGGTTAAACTGAGCAATTCAAATTTACTTTGACAATAACTACAATATAAGAAATGGGGTGGGGGTTTTTTGACTGGCAAATGCTATGTCACTGCCCAAATTTGAGCAGTGTCTGGCACTGTACATTTTTATTAACAATATTAACAATGGCAGACATACTGTCCATGCGCTGCCTTGCACATGAAAAAAATAGGTTTATAAGCACAAACCTTTCTGTTGTATGTGTGTATAGTTTAAAATGTTGTCAATTGAGCCTTGGATAGTACAGTGGTCTAAAGCCCTGTTATTAACATCAGCTGCCTGCAATTATTGCAGGTTCGAATCTCATCAAGGCTCAAGGTTGACTCAGCCTTCCATCCTTTCTAAAGTAGGTAAATTGAGGACCCAGTTTGTGGGGGCAATAAGCTGACTTTGTATAAATATACAAAAGTATGAAGGCTATTGCTTAGCGCATTGTAAGCCGCCCTGAGTCTCCGGAGAAGGGCGGCATATAAATCAAATTAAAAAATTTTTTAAAAAAACTTCTTTATTTCACTACTGTTAGGGTACTCAGAACCTATAAAAGTATAACCTCTTTATATTTTTATAATTGCTCTATCATGAAGCAATTACCGCTAATTTATGAATGTTAGGAACACAGCAAGCTATTCAGCTAAACTTAAGGACACTTGAAGCTCATTTCAGTCAATAGGATTTTGATGAGTGTAACACTGCTGCTTCAATCATAAAAAAAGTACTGGAGGAAAAACAACCTCAATAACCCTGTTCTCCCTCCATTCTCCATCCCCTAACCAGCATTACCTTTTCTTCATTGCTTAAGATTCTTTTGTAAGTTCTCCATTTTGAGTTATTATTTTTATAGTTCACAACAAATGTCTTAACGTAATAATTAAAATGAAGCACAGTAGACCCCGTAGTTCTAATTCCTTGCAATGAAAGAAAAGAGAATATAAATAAACATGAAACTAAACTTTTCTTCAAATAATATTAATATATTGAGACCAAACTTAAAAACATCAATAAGTTAGCTTTATATTTTATCACCATTTCCACTACTGTTCATGTTTAAAACATTCGTTTACATACATACCTTCTATCAATAGATAAAAATGTCTGTCCATTTAAGAAGCCCAATTTGCCATAAATAGTAATAAGAACCAAAAAATATGTAAATTCTGGATTGTGATTTTTACATATGAGTATAGTTCAACCCCCATTAATAAGCATAGAGGATTTCATTGGCTAGAAACTAGGGGCAATTCTCACAAGACAAAACCATTGTATTTTATTATCTGTACCAGATTGGTTTATATAGTTCTTTAAAAAAATGAGGCTTCAGGATGCAAAACATTATGGAGAGAAGTTTCTAAATACAGTGCACATGCAGCAACAAACGCAACTAAAAGAAGACTATATGAACAGTAACAAATAGGCTCTTCTTGTGAGACGTAGCCATTTAGGTTTATTTAGCCACTTTGTTTTGCATCAGAGCCAAGATAAGGTTTGAGCCCAAAGCATCAACATATAGTTTATTCCATAGAAAGCCGGAATTGTTTAGCTCTAGCTTACCATGTTGTCTGAACATAGCATTGAATTATAGAAGGCAAGTAATTTTATTCCATGATTAATTGACCCAGAAGCATCTGCAGGATCCAAACTCAAAATGAAAAAGCAGTGGTTGTGCCCTCATGATGCAAAGACCACACTTTTATAACTGTATACAATATCATGGCACACATATTAAAGGCATATGCTGCTGTACTGAGCAGGAAGCTCTGAACTGACCTGTAATTCTAATTTTCTCTCCCAAATCAATTTCCAGCCACTGCTGAGGGTTACTCTGGTTTGCTGCCCAAGATGGTCCAGGAACTTTAAGCCAAGCTTTCTGAGGAGACCACTCAACTAACTCCCCAACTTCATTGATTTCATCCCAGGATGATGATGCAGTTATTTGAATATTCAAAGCATCTCCACTTCCTAAATTCAGTGCTTTGTCACAACCTTTAAAGAATAAAAAGAATGTACATTTTTGTACATACTATATCAGAAAAATACTTGCTTTGCCCAGTAGGACATTTATCCTGGACATTTTTAATGCTCTGCTCAAATGTAGAACCCAACATCTGAATTTAATTGTTGATAAGAAGCACTTACATATTATTTAGCAGAATTGGATAAATTCCCCAAGTGAAGGTTTTGATTTCCAAAGATGATATTATTTTGACACTAAATGAATTGAATGCTGGTGAAATGGAGGGGGGGATACATAGGTAGGGGCAATTGCAGTGCCCCTCCAACCAATCACTAGGATGGGTGGATTGCCAAGTGCCTGAATCTTGATTATGTGAGGGTATTGCAACAGCTATAACTTCAGACAAGGATAATAACAAGCACCATCATAATTTTGAACGGTCATTAAATGGTTGTAAATTAAGGATTACCTGTATAAACACCTACTCGATAGCAAAGTAAGTGGATTTCGTTTTGAGTAATAGCGAAATAATATTTATAACAACTTTGAAGTACTAATTAAAATAAGCTATGCTTTATTGAGCAAAAAAGCAAAATAATAATACTCCTTACCATTTGAGTTAAAAACAAATCGCTTGTTTGATAGAGATCCACTGTCAAGAAAAAAGATACCATAATGTTAACTATTGTCATAGATATGTGTTTGTGTGTACCGGTATTATCTGTCTATGTTTACCAACCAACCAACCAACCAACCATTCAAAGCTGTTTACTTATGTATTTTGTTAGCAGTTCTATTTCAAAGAATGAACTCCTTCCATGACTTAGAATAATGGTAACAGATCTGATGCCTATTATTATTTAACTGTACTATTGAGGTTATGCAAACGACCCTGAGTAATAACTGCAGTTTAGTTGCTGTTTAGTTCAGGAGCCAGTTTAATATCATACTTTGGCAACCAGCGACTGAATTTTGACACATATAACTTCATTTAATAGGCTGAAAAACTGAACA
Organism: Ptyas mucosa; assembly: GCA_012654045.1. Lineage (NCBI taxonomy): Eukaryota > Metazoa > Chordata > Lepidosauria > Squamata > Colubridae > Ptyas > Ptyas mucosa. The sequence goes on along the minus strand of WNWU01000109.1, from coordinate 407,774 downwards.
AAGCTAATGCCCACAATTGGCTTTTCTCTTTGAACAATTCAGCAAGCAAACTGGGAAGTCTGCATTAACAGAACAATATTTAACTTTAGACAATAAGGTAGAGTTGCTCATGCTAAGGGAGGTACAGACCAATTGTGTAAAAAAAAAAAGGAAAGAGCTTTGTATGGGAACATACAGTTATAGGGCTCCTTATTATGTTAAGGATAGCATACGCAAACATGATTTTACTTCAGATCAAATTATGGTTATTTAGGCTTCCTAGTTTAATTATGACTTATTTTGAAAGAGAAGGAAAGGTGCTGTATGCTACTATATCCTGGTTTTAAGTAAGCATATCATAAACCAAGCACCAAAAACAATACTTACTCTTGGGAAAGGATGCCATTGGCCAAGATACCCTGATACCGATTTTTTCCTTTCAGCTGAGCTACATTGATCTGGCCACCCACTTCATCTGCAATGATTCCAGCGTGTATGGCAGATTTGCACAAAAAGGATGTCTGGTGTAAAAGTCAAATTAACAAACAAACAAACAAACCATAACAAAGATTACATTTTAATACTTAAATAACCCATACCCATCTAGCCAATAATAGAGGCCACTTTCAAAAATCAAGTCTAATAGAAAAGGAAAGTAACATTTCTCTGTAAATTATCTATTTAACTGGAGAAGAGGCAGCCTTACTTTTGAAAAGATTGCAACAACTTGGCCTGTTAGGTAAATATGCTCTAAGGTTAATATTTTACAATGCAGTATTTTTTTCTTGCTCAGGAATCATTAAGTGTCATTTCCTCAAAATAGAGGTGGTGAAGAATAATGCCACATGCTCTGGTCATTTAGTTGAAGATGCTCTATGAAGAGGAGGACTTTGAATTATTGCCTAAAAAAACCTGTTAAGCCTCATCTGTAAAGTGGATCAAAAGAAATGGTATGTGAAGATTATATAAATTGGCATTGATCTAAATGAAACTACACACCCACATAAATACACATACAAGCGAACACCATGAGTAGTACAATAATAAAAGACCAACCAGTCATTATATTGACCAGATCAATATTTTGACTGGTTGGTATAACCAGGAGCCTGGTTTAGCTCAGCAGACTAAAAGCATAGTGATTAAAACCAGCTGTCTGCAATTACTGTAAGTTCAAATCTCACCAGGCTCAAGGTTGACTCAGCCTTCCATCCTTTCTAAGGTAGGTTAAATGAGGACCCAGTTTGTGGGGGCAATAAGCTGACTTTGTATAAATATATAAAAGTATGAAGGCTATTGCTTAACACATTGTAAGCCGTCCTGAGTCTCCGGAGAAGGACGGCATATAAATCAAATTTTTTAAAAAAAATCAAAACGCACATGATTCTCTATACTTCCAAACTATGCAAAACCTAAATCTATACTTGGCTTCAACTGATCTTTCCGTGACTTCCCCATCAGTCCAGTAATCCAGGTGAAGCAATACCTCTTTTGCTATGCCCTACAGCGAAGCTGCAATGTTGTAGTGAGGCAACTGCCTTAACTGGCTGTTCTGTTCATATGTGCAAGAGGACATTTTCATTCAAGCAAAACAACACATGAAGTGGTCTGTCTCACAGCATCAACTGGAGGCAATGGGGGTAGAACCCGTTCTTAGATTTGCAGTGCTACTTTGCTCCACTGAGCAACCCTGAGGCGCCTCTGCAAAATGATCTGGAGGATGTCATGGAACAGAGGCTTATCAGATTTGTAGATGACGGCAAAATCAAAATTCAAAATAACCTTGACCTAAGGCTTAAATCTAAATCCAATAGAGTGATGTTTAAAGGTGTCCACGGTGCCTTTTGTAGCTGATCCTCTGATAAAGGATTTGAGACACCAGGCTTATTAGCTGGGCAATAAGGCTCCTAGGAGGATCTAGGGTTCTTATTAGACCACCATCTGAACATGGGGAAGCAGTGTCATGCAGAACTATTTAGGCTGGATGGCCACCTGCTGGAGAAACTTAGCGGATTCCTTCACTGACCATAAACTGTTTTAAGTTTCACGCAGCCCGATGTAGTGCTTTAATAGCAGTTTCTCTGATCTTCACTCACAATAAGATTCCTGCAAAATATATTACTGTACCTAACTTTCAAAACAGTTTTCAGATCACAACAGATGGATTTTTTTAGTTTAATAGAAAAACGGTTCTATCAGACAGACTAGCAACCATTTAGCCTGAATTAAACAAAAAAGCATACTTTATGTGCTTCTCATTATTAAGCCTGACATTTCAAGGTTGGCTCAGCCTTCCATCCTTCCAAGGTTGGTAAAATGAGGACTCAGACTGTTGGGGGCAATAGGCTGACTCTGTAAACCACTTAGAGAGGGCTGTAAAGTACTATTAAGCGGTATATAAGCCTAAGTGCTATTGCTATTATCTGCACATGTTCATATCACTATTTCCAGATCTTAATATGTTCCATGTTGCATAATAACTTATTGTACTGACTTTGACTTAAGTTAAATGTTTTATCGACTAGTCAAAAATATCTCGAAAACAGTGCTGCCGTTTTTTCCCTTTTAAATCCGCTCTTACATTGGAGTACTTACATCTCTGTAGCCTTCTATGATATTACCAGAAATATCTCCTGTTATATCTCTGCAACCAGGAGGACAGTACCTGCTACCAGAGAAAAAAAGAGGGCTCATTATTTGAAGAAGAGATTAGTAATGTGTGCAGTATGCACACACGCTCATAAATACAGGCATAAACCCAAATGATGCTAAGATCAAGGCTTTCCCCCTCAAAATTCCAGTTGATTCACACACAATAGCATAAACGCCCACAACAGCAGCAGCTGGAATGCAAGTTCTTTGTTTCTTGTTGCCACATTTGAACTGGATGTTATGTACCAAGAGTTGTTTTATAATCCACTACATATTGTCACAGTTCTACCTGCCCACCCAGGTCTAGCTTTTACCACATAGCTAGTTAGATCTTGATAGCATTTGCAGCTGCTCTGAGAACTACTGTGTGTTAAACTGCTTATGCAGCTTTTATAGATGTGGACAGCTCTGTAAGGTGCTGCTGTTTCATCACAGAGTCCACTAGCAGCAGCTATCAGAGATATCACTGTTTCTGGAGGTTACAACAATGAATTGGGGGGGGGGGAAGCAAGAAAAAAAGGAGATGACTCCTGAGATTCTGCTTTGTGGTGTACAATTTTCTTTCATCGTTACTAAGATTTTGCTGGGTATGAACAAAGCACGCATGCTCTGAATAACAGCGTGGACATATGCATATCCCTTGACTCATTAGCCAGTACCAAGTCTGACTAAAAAATATACCCATCCTCACTGTTTCTGAAACTATTTCTTGCTTGGATGTCTTTATTTTCAAAGCTACCCTGTTTCCCCAAAAATAAGACATCCCCTGATAATAAGCCCAATTGGGCTTTTGAGCGCGTGCGCTAATATAAGCCCCCCCGAAAATAAGCCCTCCCCGAAAATATTTAACCACATGTGGAGCTCTTCCCTGCCATTTCCTCTGGTTAGGGTTAGGGAGACAGAGCTAGAAATCAGGTAAGACTGCAAGAGGATCCCCATCTTTCTCCACGTGCCCCAAAATAATAAGACCTCCCCCAAAATAAGGCCAAACGCTTATTTCAGGATTCAAAAAAATATAAGACAGGGTCTTATTCTCAGGGAAACACGATACTGCATGAAATACTTTTTTCTGTGGTTAGGAGCCAGACATCCTCAATACCAAAAGCATAATCCCGACTTATTTTGGCATCACAAGTCACTATACTATCTATTAGGACAGTGCAGTGTTCCGCTGCAGCATTCCTTCATTATGTTTGGAATGTAAAGTCTTCCCAAAGAAGTCTTTACTGCCTCACTCAGAGAAGCATCCAGTAGATAATCACATAGGCAGATGCCTCTAAGTATCTCCTGAAAAACACATTCCTGTGGTTGGCAGTAGGGTTCCTGGCTTATGGTCATGTCTATTAACTGGCTGCAGCAATAAATATGTTACAAGCAAGATGCAACTTGACAGCCAGAGAGTCTAGCCCTTAAGCCTATACTTACCTATACCCCAGCTCTGCGTAGTAGCTGCCTCTCTCCAGACATGTGATTAGATCTGTTCAAAATAAAAGTTATTTCTCAATCTGGAAGATACGAGTACTTGTGAATTTACATTCATAAGTCCATACATACAGACTTTCAATTAAAGATAAAGTGACATTTAAGAAGAATTAATAGTCACAAAGGCCCTGCAACATTTGTTTCTCCCTTCATAACCTTTATCTTCCTATTCCTAGATTTCTTCAATTGGATCTACATTTCCCCCCCCCCCCCAAATTAATTACAGCAAAACTTCAATTTAACAAAAGTCTTGAGGGAAGAGTCATTGTTTAAACCCTAATGTCAAAATTTCCATTGTGTGAAATTCTAGTTTAGCAAGAACTGTCTTATCCATGGAATGATAAGCCAGTCAGATTTATAAGCTCTGTTATAAATCAAGTACAAGAAAAGGTAGATTTTTGTGTACACCTTGGCAACAGAGTAGAGGTTCACATTCTTTCATGCTAACACACAGATTTTTTCAATATCAATTTCTGACTGCAACCATTAGTACTGAAATAGTAAGATGAAAGGCAATTTCTCTCTGCTTGCTTCTCCTTTCTGTTCAGAATGCTTGGCATGCCAGCAAGAAGGCACTCTCCCTGCAATCTGGCCACCTTCCCATTTCCATAAGATGTCAACCCTGAAGCTGACCTGACCGAAGCCATCTTGGAGCTTCAGTGTTGCCACACTGGAGCTGAAAGATAGGGAGCGGGGATTAGAGATAGCCAAAATAAAATACTTTCACTTGGGAACCAAGGACATTCTCACACCTGGCCTAAGGAAGGAGTGAGGTCACCAGGCAACCAGACAATATCTTGATTGGACCATGTGACTGACTGTTTGGGGTTGAGGAAAAACATTTACTTTTAATTAGGTGAAAACTGCGGGAACCTTCAGAGTCGGTTTTTACCAGATCTGTGCCAATATGATATATCCAATAAAGCTATGGGAGGAATTCATCTGCCTCAGAGTTTTGCTTGCTATGGGTCTATTACTTGGAACCCTGACATAAGGAGCAAGACAAGCAGGCAGCCAAATAAGGCATCGTGATTAGAGATTACTAGCATTTAGCTTATCCTTGCTTCCCAAAACTAAGGAATGAGAAGTCACTGTTCTGAGCTGGTTTTGTAGTCATTGACAGCTCATCTCATTTGAGGTTCTCCACTATACCTGGATGATCACTGCTGGTGAAGGACAGGAGAAAGCCCCTGCCAGATACATGGGACCTGCTCTCAAAGCGAATGGTTACTTCATGAAAATCCAAGATGATTTCTTTGGGGATGGGCACTTTGCCACAATAAGGTCCTAAAAATAGAACAAGTAAAATTGGAGACTTGCTCCATACAACAGAGACACACCAAAAAAACCCCCAAACAAATCCATAGAACTTAGTTTACTATGTGCAATTTTGTGCACGTTTGATTTGTAATCTTTGAAGATTACAAATCTTTGAAGATTAGTTAAATAGCTAAATTCTTGCCACCTTGCATTCAATAAAAAAGAAACACTAATATTAACATTTTAGATTATTTTAGTTCCAAGTACTGGACCTAATTAGAATTCAGTGGTTTTGAAAGTGTAGCTTTCTTAAAAGAGCAGTAAATAACAAAACCCAAAAATCAGAACTGGTTCATCATTTATGTTCCTAATACAGTGTATGTGATTAATACATATGTAATAAATATGTAAATAAATATGTAAACATGTAATAAATACATTCATAGTGTATAATTTTTTTAGCTCTTGGTTTTAGTTGTTTATTATTTTATGATTTGTAGTTTTATTATTGCTATGAATTGTCCAGAATCATGTTTTAAGATAGCTATATAAATCTTTAAGTACATGAATATACATAGCACTATTAAGCTATTTGTTATTTCTATTAAAAACAAAAACAGTAATCCTTTTCCTTATTTTCTTCCTCTGTTTTGAGAAATAGTTTATTAAAAGTTCAGTAACAATTTTATTTTTTTACATTGGAAATTAAACACACTAAACATTTTTAGATCCAAATTATAGAGCATTATAATGGAACCAATTTCATTAATTAAAACATTTTAAGATGTTACTTTTTATATTTGAATTCTTTAGAAAATTTGGAAATGCTTTTGTTGGCTTAGTAAACCATTTTATCTAACTATAATTTTTAATAATTAATGCAGCATTACTTTCCTCAAAGCATTATTTCAAAAAATTGTTAGAAAGCAAGGTGAAAACAATTGGAAATGCTCAACTGAGAGTAGTGAACAATTTAGAGATATAAATAAATTGTAAAAATTAAATGAAAAAATTAAGAAAAAAGTGATAGGACCGTGATGGCGAACCTATGGCACGCGTGCCACAGGTGGCACGCACAGCCATATCGGTGGGCACGTGAGCTCAGCTGTGGCATGCATGCACAGGCCAGCCAGCTGATTCTTGGGCCCTCTGGGCCCACCAGAAGTAGTGAAACAGGCTGTTTCCGGCCTCCGAAGGGCCTCCGGTGGGGGGGGAGGCTGTTTTTGCCCTCCCCAGACTCCTAGAAAGGCTCTGGAGCCTGGGGAAGAGAGAAAAATGGGCCTACTGGGCCCACTGGGCCATCGCTTGCCAGGAGCGGGGGAAGCATTGGGGGGGGGGGTCACATGCACAGGGGTGGGTCGCATAGAATTATGGGTGTGGGCATACGTGCACACGATCCCTCTGCTCCCCCCGCTCCTGGCACACGATGGCAAAAAGGTTAGCCATCGTTGTGATAGGAGATCTATTGATAGAGAAAGAGAGTGAATAGTAATCCATAATATTGTAAAAGATAATTAACATTATGAGCGGGATGTAGAACAGTATTATTGTAGATCCAAAATCTCTTATGTGATGTTATTCTATAATATAAATGTTATAGAGGATTACAATGTCCATAAAAGCAAATAATTCAGGTTTTTGTAGGTTTCACTTATTGAGAATTCTGTAGGTATAAAGATTGTGAATCAAGTTGATTGATTAGGAGAGAAAATGAACAACAAAATGTTTCAGTAACATAGATGTGACCTCATTTTAGCATGCAGGATGACCAGACCTGTGTACATATCAGCTGGAAATCAATTCAAAGTTGTATAAAATACTTAGAAGAGAAAGATATCTTTACTGTAAGGTCTGATGTCCTGAAGGACAAACAAAGTGTTTGAAAATTATAGGTTTAATCTTTTTACTCTTGAGTGCAAAGGCCTCAAAAATGATCACAACAACCAAGTTCACATGCAAAACAGGGTTTCAAACTCAAAACAGGATGTTTCAAATTCAAAATAGTTTGAATTCAAAACATTTTGTGCACACCTAGGAATTATTGTCTCCTGTCTCCTGTTAAATTACTAAGACCTTAAACATTCTTTAAGGCTAAAGAGCCATTGCAGGATGTAATTATGTTAAGAGTTTTTATTTTAATAAAAGACAGATTGGAGGAAGTCTGAATTATGTTAGTAGAAGGCCTGAATTAAAGCCCTCCAAAAATTGTAGCACACACTTTTAAATGATCTTACTTGCTTTAAGAGTTAAGAGATATGTGGTTGTTTCGCTATAGTCCAAAATGTTTTATATCATTAGAAACCATTTCTACCAGCCTTTTGCTATTAATACTTCTAGGTGATATTACTACAACAAAAATAAGTGTTATGGTTTAAAATATGACAACTGAAGGCAGAAAGGCCTGCAATTGACTCATCAAGAGAAACCAAACAAATTAATACTGGTCATAAAAGTCTCTGAAGCATTAAACAGTAGAACCAAGGAAGCTTCCAGATGCAGCCTAGATTCTTCATGAAAATGATATTACATTGGAGAGACTGAAATACCCCAGTTTGACTGTCCTTCATAATCATCCAGTTTGATTTATCTGTTCTCAGTCAGTGTGTGTGTGTATGTGTGTATGATCCATTCCAGAGGTGGGTTCTAATTTTTTTTACTACCGGTTCTGTGGGCGTGGCTTATGTTGTGGGCGTGGCTTGATGGTCATGTGAGAATTATTTAGGATTTAGCAGAGGTACTGGTCTACCAGGCTTTTAACTGCTTGCAGAGCTGTACTGATCTACCCATTTATTTTTGCAGGCACTGATCTACTCCTGTATTTTTGCAGGCACTGATCTACTCCTGTATTTTTGCAGGCATTGATCTACTCATGTATTTTTTCAGGCACTGGTCTACCCATTTATTTTCTTTTAACACTGATCAGCTGTAGGGCGGCCCTTTGAAGCCCTGCGGCAAGAGTTTAAACAGTTTTTTTCTCTCTAGCCATCAGCCGGGACTCAGGAGGCAGCAATAGATTGGGAGTGGAGCCAAATAAAAGGTAAGAATAACGCGGGGGGGGGGGGGGGTGCGCAGGGGGGCAGAACCGGTTCGGTGACATATCATTACTGCTACCAGCTTAGGAGAACTGGGCCGAACCCACCACTGATCCATTCCCAAAATTCTGATGGCTGCATTCCCCCATGGCCACATGATTGCATATGGAGAGCTTGTCAAACAAGTACAGATTTACAGCATCCCATAGTCAGGTGCTCATGAGTTTTTAGAGAAAGCAGGTTCATTTAATGACTATGGCATTCGCTTAATAAATGGGCATTTACTTAACAATTGTTGCAAAAAAGGTTATGAAATTGGGTGTGATCACATGATGACCTGCCATGACTTACAATTGTAATTCCGGGCTTAATTATGATTGTAAATCAAGGACTACCTGTACATATGTACATATAAGAGTTTGGCAGATGGTTAGCTATATATTGATTTGTTTAATGAATAAAAATAAATTTGCAACATGATCTGGAAATCATCACTTAACATACTTAAAAAAAATAGAATGGAAAGAAATGGTTATTTTTGTGTTTTGAAGTTACAAGAGAAATAAACACTTTCCCCCATTCCTTTTTTCCAGACTAAATTTGCCCCTCCAGACATTTTCCCACAGCTACACTTCTAGTATCTCTTATATTTCCCAATGACCTATCTTACCATCAAGTGTACAGTAATTAGGACTGCTGATTCATTCTGAGGTTGACTGGTCTGGGGCTAGGAAACATATTGAACTGTATTCCAGATACTATAAAAGAAATTCTGCACAAAAAAATGAGACATGCCTGCACCAGTGAAAGAAGTCAACCAAAAGTCTCAGAATCTAGTGATCAAGCAAAAATACTGTTCACAATTCTGTAAAAAAGCCTATTATCCCATAACAATGTCAGAATTTTTATATTTTTAGGGAGAAATATTTATCTTATAAAACTGTACATTTTTACTATCATAGCAGAAGAAGAACTATGTCTCTTAATAAGGTGAAAAGCAATACTGTTAAAATATACAATTATTTAGATCTGAACGGCACTCAGAATCCAAGACTGTATAAAAACAGCCATTTGAACAAAACATTCTTGTATTGTTCTGTTATACTAATCACTATGTGGCAGTTTATGTAAAAACAACACAACTTGGAAGAGGATTACACCCTAAGCCCATGATAAAATGAGGACTATTTAGTCATATCATTTTCCTTGATCATCACTTTCAGTCTAGTCTAGTCATCAGTTCCATTTTATACAAACTGATTTATACACATCATTTCTACAAGTATATACGTGGTGTGCATCAGCTCTAATTGGATTCAGAAATCCTGCCTTCCACTTTCCTTATAGAATGAGGCCTAGGGTGGCCAGTTGGATCCTTGTGATGACCTGGCCACTATTTTTTGTACCCTATACACACACCCTTTTTCTAAATGCTTTAGTCATTTCTTGTATCAAATAAGTTATACTATGGATTTTAGGTGCCATAAGTCTAATACAGAAGGAATATTCAGTTGTGTGTTTTGGCTGTTTTTTGTTTATTTGAAAAAGGAAGAAGTGAATCACTAGGCAATGATGAGAATTCCCATCTCACCTTGCTTACCGATCTTTGGCTCATCCTTATTCTTGTAGCTGATTAACCACCAGACTATCACAGTGCCCTTGTATGGCTCAGTTTCCCTTCAGTGATTAGTGCTTTTTTTAAAAGAAAAAAAAAAACCAAACTCCTGGATAAACACAATGCAGATAAGGATGAGAAAAGGTTAAGATAGAGCGCTGATTTTATACACCCTTATTGATCAGTTTGTGGGAGCTTTGGACAGCTCATCTAAAGAACTTGGGAACTGCAGTGGGGATGAGTATGGGTCTCTGTGAAAATGATTCTGATAATTTGGGGAGTGACAACAGTATTGTGGAAAACGCCTTCAGTCTTCTAATAGATCAGTTGCACCATCACCTCTTTACATACCATATACTGTTGTGGAATTGTAGATGATAAGATAGTTAGATTCACATTTCTGGGATTCTATATCCAAGTCTCCAATTTTTAAAATCAGCTGCTTTCCATGAGGTACCTGGATTTTCTTTTCACAGACAGTATGATTGGGATAAGTTCTAGGATAGTTTTTGGATGTCAGAGTTCCACTGTCTCGGTAGATGACTATAGACCCACATCCATCACCTATTTGAAAAAAGAGATGCAAATTTAAGAAGTCTACATCAATAGGTATATACCTCCTGCACTGCACCACACGTTCAACTCTGTTAAAATATCACTTCCTACTTACTATTCTCCTAGATTTGAACATCTATTTTTAAAGTAGGCACTCAAATATCTCTTAAAAAGAAAGGGAGGTATGAATCACCAGTTCAGGGGTTACTAAGCTTGCATAAAAAATGTTCTTTGTTGTCAAAAATAATAGTGAGAAGTGTGCCTAGAACCAATTTACCCATTAGGCACAAGAGGCATAATACCCAGGGTCCATTAAACTTTGATAATTTTTTAATAATAAAGAATAAAAATGAAGTAGAAATTATTAATTTTAAGGCTTTTAATAAATACTTAATTTCATGCTTTTTAGGCAAGCATGCAGGAAAGGAAGACACAACATTTGAACATCACTAATAATTTTATTGGTAACTTATAGGCATAGTGAAGATATTAAAATGTAGTAGTCCTAATGATATGCGATGTACATCACAACTAATCAGCAATGATTATTATTACAAAATATTGCATATTATACATTATTTACTATTTCCTACTTCTCTGTAAAAATACAAAGGAAATATTGAAAATTGTATGAAACATAAAGCAAACAAAATATGCTACAGAAAATATGCTAAACTATAGTTAGAACAATGGCTTGGTGTAATATTGTAACCCATCCCATGGCATTTCTTGAAAAGATCTCTTAGCAGGCCATAAAATACTACAGAGCACAAAATAATTTATTATTTGAAGCACATTAAAAATGATTATAGACCAAGGAACTATTATATATAGAAAACTGGATGCCAGCAAGCATGAATCCCTATTATAGAAAGTCAGTCTGCCTATCCTTCACAGCTCAATCTATCAATAAGATAAGATTTACAACATCTATTTTTATCAAAGCTGCTGTGTGGCAGGGTGAGCTCCTGTCATTTGCTCCTGCTGAACATAGCAGTTCGAAAGCATGTAAATCTGAGTAGATAAATAGATTTATTTATTTATTTATTTAAATTTTTATACCGCCCTTCTCCCGAGGGACTCAGGGTGGTGCACAGCCACAATAAAACAACATATATCCATAAAATTTAAAAACAATTTAAGACATATTAAATAATGTGACCCTTATATTAAAAAACTAAAACACCTCTTAAAATTCATTTTTTAAGCCAGCCCAGCCTGTTGAAACAGTAAAGTCTTAAGGGCACGGCAAAAGGTACGTAGGTAGGGAATCATACGTATCTCCGGGGGCAATTCATTCCAGAGGGCAGGTGCCCCCACAGAGAAGGCTCTCCCCCTGGGGGTCGCCAGTCGACATTGTTTGACTGACGGCACCGTGAGGAGTCCCTCTATGTGGGAGCGTATTGGCCGGTGGGAGGCTATCGGTGGCAGAAGGCAATCTCGAAAGTATCTAGGTCCTAAGCCATGGAACACTTTAAAGATGGTGACCAGCACCTTGAATCGCACCCGGAAGACCACCGGGAGCCAATGCAGATATCACTTCAGTGGACTTATTAATGGAGACATGAAAGGAAACCCCAACTCCTGGGCAATAGTGATGTCACCAGCTGATCCTTTCACCATGGAAGCGTTTCCGTGTTTCCCACATGGAAGTATAGGATCTATCTTTAAATCAATGCTGATGTTCCTTATGAACATTTCAGAACATTCTTGGAAAATAAAATGATGGTTACCACAATGTGGTGTTCTGTTTAATAATATGCCCAGTAGCCTAGAAAAGAGACAAGTTACACTGACATGCTACAAAGCATCATGAGAAACCTGAGAGAATAATGGGAAACAACCTTACCCACCTGTTGTCTATCCAACTCCTCATAGTAAGTATTTGGTGAAAGTGCCCACAATACGCTCTCAAAATTTGAAATAAGTTTGGAAGAAGCTAGGGCCTAAAATGTTGCTACTGTGGACAGAGGTAGGTAGCAGTGGGAGAAAGTTTGCAAGCATTACTACCGCTATATATCTAGATATATGATCCATAGTTTGCTGGTCTACATTAAGGGAAAATAAAGATTCCTCTGGCAAAAAAAGAAACATAGCCCCAGGTTTCAAATGCAGTGCTGGTGAAATATACAAAGCAACCACAGCTGATTAAAAGATAGACAGAGTTGCTTTAAGGCCTGCTGGACAGACACATATATGCCCCGAAGATATTCTGCTTGGCTCTGGTGGAAGTGTTTCCTAGTCAGGCACATCCACATCCAGAAGATCTTGGGTCAGCCTCAAAACAGTCATGCCTTCAAGCAGCTGCCACCGATTCCTGGCTTTGAGAAAAGATCCAGATGAGAACAGATAATGTATGCACTAAAACTCATTTCTTCAACTGAAAACGCTTGAGTGTCACATAAACTGGACAGTGATCCACTAAAGTTCACATTATAATAAACTGATTGGTTTTTAAGAAGTCACAAGATTTTTGAATGCTCTGATTTGTACAGGTGTAACTCCCATTTGTTAATGTCAAAAAACAAGTCTCTTCTCAAGGAATTTGTGTTTTGTCTTCCTCAATTAATGGAATGACAGAGAGGAAGGATATCAGCATTTAATAGGAAGTAGATGGAGTTTACTGCAGCTGAAATTCATCTCCAGTTTTTCAGCTGAGAAGCATGGTGTGTCATCTACTTTGACTTCCATGTTAACTAAACTAAGGGGTTAAATTCTCAAGCAGATTTTTCAGGAAACAGCTCCAGTTTTCTTTCCTGAATGGAGCCTTCAATTCAAGAAATATTAGGCCTCAAGATATGGCATTGTTTCTGGCTTAACTCTTTCTTAACTCTTTTGTTCCTCAGATTGGATCTCTCTCCCATTTTCGTTTCACGAGCACAGCAATGTTAAATAGAATAGTTCCTTGCCTGGATTTTTCCAAGGAAGAAAGGAAAGGAACATCTGCCCAAACTAAATAGGACCAGTGATTTCCACTTTTGCTTGCTTCCAAAATAATTATGAAACTACTGTTCTTACAGTAAATTGCTTACTATGTTTTACAGGAAAGAGATGGGAATTATTTGATGGGGACAGTATGTTCTTGTGTATATTCTACAGTATTCTGTCAGAGAGTTCAATCTACCGTACTGAAACACATCCTTGCAGAATTGGTCTCTTGATGATCACATCACATCACATGGTAATATGGCTGGGTCTAAAGAAAGCATTAGATAAAAAGGGCTTTACAACCCTTTCTAAGCAGTTTACTGTGTCAGCATATTGCCCCCAACAATCTGAGTCCTCATTTTACTAACCTTGAAAGGATGTAAGGCTGAGTCAACCTTGAGCCGGTCAGGATCAAACTCCTGGCTGTGGGCAGAGTTAGCCTGCAATACTGCATTCTAACCACTGTGCCACCACAGCTCTTATGCCAAATTTTAGCTTGCTATGTTATACAACAACCACACTTTGTAAATGAAGGTTTATGGTTTAGCATATTGGAGAAATCCAATTAACTATAATATATTTAATAAGTGATGGGTTAAACAAATTATGTGAACTCAATATGTGAACTCAATCATCATCTTATTCAGTTTTATAGGCTAAAATGTGAAGCAATCATGCAGGATATTTTTCTTAAATTTTATTTTTGGACGCTACCCAAGATAATATGACACTCTGCACCATTTTTACTCTTTCTAAAAGCATTCAGCCACAGTAAGGCAGAAGAACTTGAAGCAGTTCTTAACATATTTGAAATTCAAGAAGGATCACTTAACGTTAAAATGTTAATTCTCACTCTGGTTGGATTCCTACCACTGGCTTGCCTTCTATTCCTTTTAAGAATAATTAAAAAATGACAAGGACTAATTTTCTAAATTACAGATAATTATTAAATAAACATAATTGGGAAACCAATATTATACTACTCAACCATTATGCATTAAATCTTGCTGACAAACCTTAGACATAAATCATACTGTATAATATATAACCTGCATAGCCTGTATAATAGTGGAACAGTTCTGGATCCACCATCTGTTACGTTTTTTAAGAAGAGGCCGGATACCACCTCTCATGGATGTCTTAAATAGTTTTTCTGCACACTGAGGAGAATTGGATTAGATCAGTGATGGCTAACCTTTTTGCCATCGCATTCCAAAAGTGGGGGGAGTGCGGGGGGTCGTGTGCGTGCGTGCCCACACCCATAATTCTATGTGCCCTGCCCCCGTGTGTGACCCCCCGAGCTCCCCCCACTTTTGGTACATGATGGCAAGGTGAGCCCTATAGGCCCGTTTTTCACCCTCCCCAGGCTCCAGAGGCTTTCTAGGAGCCTGGGGAGGGTGAAAACAGCCTGTTTCCCAACTTCCAATAGGCCCAGAAGACCTGACAATCAGCTGGCCAGCGAGTGCATGCACGCTGGAGCTGAGCTTGCATGCCCACCAATATGGCTCTGCGTGCCACCTGTGGCACATGTGCCATAGGTTCGCCATCACAGCACTAGATGATGCTCATGGTCCCTTCCAACTCTGAATTCTATGATTTTATGTTGCTCTGTTTTACTAGTTAACAGTGATCTCTAACTACTGTTTTACATGATATGCACAAACAATAACAGAGAATCTTTGCTCATCAGTCTATCCTCCATTTTATTTCAAATCAAGCCACACATCAGATAAATATTTTTAATACAAGGTATAATGTCACATTACCTGACTTTCTCTTTACAACAATCCCATATAATGGGCAATTATCATGCACTTGTAATGCTGATGGGAATGAAGCTGAGATACAAGCACTGCTCAGCCTGAGGCCACCTACCAAACTCATTGCAAATCTGAATTTGAAACAACTGACCTCTCAGCAATCATTCTTAGACAGCTATACTTTGTAGCATAAATGTATTTCCTGCTTTTTAAAAGGTATAACAAAGAAAAGACTGTTTTCATTCATGCTTGCTTTTGCTCAGAGTGAAAGACAGCTCTAAGATATAGTTGATCTACGAAGTTTTTAAGAAATTGTACATACTGTATGCCTATTACCGTGTTTCTCCAAAAAGGCGGCCTGGTCTTCTTTTCTTTTGATCCCTGAAAAAAGGGCTAGGCCTTGTTTTTGGAGGGTTCTAATTATTGACTCACCATGTGGCGGTTGCACCGACAGCCCTGCCCAGCAGGAGCCCGTTGCTGGCCCATTTCTTCTGCAGCTGCTTGCCACCACTCGCATGCATCGCCCTGGCCTCTGTTTCGCATTCAGATGCCTGCTGGAAGGCATCTGCAGCTGATAACAGAGCTACGGATCGATCCAGAGCTCTGTTATCGGCTGCAGATGCCTTCCAGCAGGCATCTGAAGACAAAATGGAGGCTGGGGCGATGCATGCGAGTGGCAGCAAGCGGCCACAGAAGAAGGCCAGGCAGGTGTGCAAGGCCTGGTAAGTAGGACAGCTCCACCCCCGCCATAACTTATTTTTTACCTGTGTGCCTCGCCCCACTCCCTGCACTCTGCGGTGGGCGGGATCTTAATTAGGGCTAATTTTGTGGGTGGGGCTTAATTTGATCGTATGCACTCAAAAACGTGATAGGGCTTCTTTTCAAAGGTCGTCTTTTTGGAGAAACACGGTACTTCTTTGCTGCACTGGATACAATCTGAAAATTGCAATACTCGGTGACTAATGCAGTTTGCAAAATTCTGAGTTTAAGTTGTAGATGTCTTTATCAGAATTGCTGTCTTATTTCCTTAAACACATTTTTCTCCTATCTCATATTTTGTGTATTATCTTCTTGAGAATTTGGAACCTTACCCCTACTTTTTTTTTTTTTTAGCAAATACAGCAATAGATTCTAATGAATGTATTGACCACACTATGGATTTT
This sequence comes from Ptyas mucosa, assembly GCA_012654045.1. Classification (NCBI taxonomy): domain Eukaryota; kingdom Metazoa; phylum Chordata; class Lepidosauria; order Squamata; family Colubridae; genus Ptyas; species Ptyas mucosa. The sequence continues at coordinate 391,348 of WNWU01000109.1, read as the reverse complement.
GTATTTTTCTCCTCCCCCCAAAAATAGTTCTTTTACAATCTTATAACTAGATAAACAGATAAAGCTGTCGTGGATTAACAGAGTCAAACAATATAAAGCACTCAAATCAGCTAATATAGTATAACTCAAGGTTCTATTTGCAAAGCCATGTTTTCTTGCTATATTAGACAAACCAAAGGTCAAAAAAAGGAATCTCTCCCCTTTTAAATTGTTGTAGAGCAGTGGTTCTCAACCTGTGGTCCACGAATCCCTAGGAGCCCCACAATATCATCACAGGGGAGTCCATGACCGCTTAAAGAAATTTTAGGATTTAAATCGTGACTTAAGTCTTGGGGATCTGACCGTGGCCACAAAAGATATTTAAAGGAGGTCCATGTGGAATAAAAAATTGAGAACCACTGCTGCAGAGTATTTAGCCATTATCTGAGAGATCTACATATATTCTTCAATATTTTTGTTTTACTACAGCAACTTCTTAATTAACAGACTATTAAGACAGCCTTCCCTCTAAAATTGTGGGAGTTTATAACTTCATAGAAAATAAGAACCATCCTGTATGTCAAAAGGTCAGCAACCTTAGAACACTGCATTTCCACAGTTTCATTTAAGGGAACCATTTGCATGTGCTAACCTGTATCCACCAATCACCTATTTCTGAGTTACAACTGATTGTTCTGATAGTGGAAATTCCCACAAGGTACAAATAGCAAAGTTCACCAGAAGAACGTATCTATAACTACTCAAAGGTAATCCCTCGAAAAGGAAAGCAAATTAAGGGTACAACTTACTACCCAGCGGGATTTCTTTTTGAGACTATGTTATAGAAAACTAGTTTGAAGTTGAAAAGCAAGCAGATTGAGGAATTGCTAATCTTAAATCATGTTGCTTAAAACAGGTCCGCAATCACTCTGAGGTTTAATTTTGCAGGGAAAACCTGAAAGGTACGCTAGAGGAATTAAAGCGACAAATTCCAAACACCTTAAAAACATACATTTCACACACCATGCTTTTTAAAGATTAAATGTGATTTCCGGGACTTGCAGATGATTTTTTTTTTTTTTGAGATGAGACTCAGCTTCTAGAAGATAAAATGCCTGGTAATATGTGCTTGAATTAACCAGTGTTGATACCACTCTCAGTGTTTATCAAGTTTTAGGTAACAAGTTGGAGTGAGACCCAGCAGAATCTTATCTCAGCATGGCTCACAACCCTATTCAGTCATTCATAAACATAGAATGTGCTAACTCCATTCATTCCACTCATAACTTTCTCATAGCTTTTTTTCATAGCTTTCAAAGCTCAGGAAGGTTGGAAAAGAGACTGTAGCTGTGCAAGTCTCTTTTTGCAGTAAGGTGGAATCTCTACCCTTCCCATGACTGCGCAGGTATTCTAAAATTACAAACACAATACCCATTCTGATTTTTCTTACTCCATGTGAAAAGGGTAAGAATTTATAAAGCAGGACAACTCCACAGCTCTCAATATGGCTACCTCACTTCTCAGCAATACACGTGCCCATCTCTAATATACCAAGGTACCCTACAAACAAGGTGACGTTAATGAAAGATTCAGATGCACATGCCACAAGAACCCCTCTTTATTACATTCGAGAAACCAAGAAGCTTTTTTTAAAAAAAGAACCCTACCTCCAGAATGCTTAAATTCAAAGAGCTGGATCAGAAACTTTAGGAGCCCAGTTATCTATTTGCAGAATAGACACAAACTCGGCTGTTTGATCCCCCCCCCCCGAAAGCCGAAGGGTGTAAAAAAAGAAACATATGCGCGTGGGAACAACAGGATTTTTTTTAAAAAAAGATGCAGATTGTATATTGTAACAACACAAATCCTAACTCGGACAGATTATTTTCATCAGCAACTTCTAGCCTTCGGTTGCGCCTCAATTCGAGGTTTTTAAAAGAGCAGCCCGTTGCACCGAAACAAAACAAAACAAAACAAAAAAGCAGGTTTTATCCCGCCGATCCAATTCCAACGTTTTTTGAAAGTTGCGCTGAAGGTTTCAAAGATCTCTAGAAATCTTGAAGATTCTTACGATCTCCGGGATAAAAAGAGCTTCGCCCGAAAAGGGAAGAAATATCGGGCAAGGCAAAGCGCTCGGTCCACAGAGAAGAGATCTTTGCACGTAAGAATGATGCCTCTTGCGGGCGCGTCCATCCACCTCCAGTCTCTCACCGCCCCCAGCCCCACTTTCCCCGCTCCTCTCTCCACTAAACTTTCCCATTCCAAACGGGCGAACCGGCAGGCAGGCTGACTCACCGAGCTTCTCCGCCGAGCTCCCGGACAACAAAGCGGGCAGCAACAGGAGGACACCCAGCTCACGACTGCGGCCCATAATCCCCGGACCTGCGCCCGCGGGGTGGGTGGATGGGTGGGAGCCCTTCTCGCTCACTTGCTTCTCCCGGCGTTTTTCAAAACTCGCTCCCGCGCCCGGCCGGGGAAAGATTTGTGCACCGGTCGTTTTTCTTCAAAGGACACCAGATGGGCAGCCCTTCCCTCTTAGCTGCAGCCGGGCGAACCTCCCTCCCTCGCCCCCCCCCCTCACTCCCGTGGGGCGAAGGAAACGAGGAAGGAAGAAAGCAAGGAGCACGGCTCTTCGGATTGGATGTCGGAAAGGGGCGGAGCCTAGGGCCAGGCCCCTCCCCCTGGGTCCTTGTGGGAAAAGCATCTGTAGTCTTCTCGTTCACCGCGCGGCAGGTCGACACCCCCCCTGCCCCCCCCAGTACAGGTGACCTTATAAAGGCATTTGGAAAGAAAAACGGCTTTTTTTCGGAAGGAAAAAAAAACCCCACGGTTGTTGGGGAGGAAAGCGGATCGAACCTTACACTTTAACAAATTAATAGAGTTGGGAGGGACCTTGTAGGTCATCTAGTCCAACCTCCCCCCTCAAACAAGAGACCCTTCATCATTTCTGACAGATGGCAGTCTAAATCTCTTCTTGAAAGCCTCCAGTGATGAAGGTCCCACAACTTGCAAAGGCAATTTCTGTTCCATTGGTTGATTGTTCTCACTATCAGAAAATTTCTCCTTATTTCTAGGTTGAATCTCTCCTTGATCAGTTTCCATCCGTTATTCCTTGTCCGGCCTTCGGGTGCCTTGGAAAATAGCTTGACCCCTTCCTCTCTGTAGCAGCCCCTCAAATATTGGAAGGCTGCTATCATGTCTCCCCTGGTCCTTCTCTTCACTAGACTAGCTACACCCAGTTCCTGTAACATTCTTCATATGTTTTAGCCTCCAGTCCCCTAACCATCTTTGTTGCTCTTCTCTGCAGTTTTTCTAGAGGCTCAACATCTTTTCTATAGTGTGGTGACCAAAACTGGATGCAGTATTCTTTTAATAGTAAGCTCGATTTCCTAAGCAGGAGTCCCTGGATTCTCCCTCGACGCGCGCGCGCACACACACACACACACACACACCATTTCCCACTGAAGAATACTGTGATTATTCCTGGATTCTGGATCTTCTCTCACCAAGGGTCAAGCATTGATATTGCATTGCTGTTACAGAGCATATAGTAAATGCTTCCACCCCCCACCCCCCAGTTTTGAGTAATTACTGAACATTTACGTAGGTAACACTAAAACGTCTGTAAGGGATCATTAGGGATTCCTATAAATTACACCCTCTCTTAATTTTCCTCCTTTTGGGGGGCATTTTTTTATTTTTGATGCTTATTGTAAGCAAGTAGATAAATCTTAACATTCATATCCCAAATATGCCTTTTTTTAAAAGAGGCAACTAGACTTTCTGGTTTTTCTTTGAAGACGTTTCGCTTCTCATCCAAGAAGCTTTTTCAGCGTAACATTCATAATTTTGGAAAAATGTAGGGTAAGAAATCTTGTTTCATGCACAAAGTATTACGGCCATCTGCTAAGGAATGGATAATAAACCAGAACCCCATACCTCAAGAATATGAATATTCAGTGGAAATCATCCTTCAAACCTTTGGGGAAATCATGGCAAACTGAAGACAGCACTACAAAAGCAGAAACCACAGAGCCAGTGAGAAGACCTGTTCCTTGGAACCTCTCCAGGTAAGGAGAATGTTGGGAGATTCCCATGTGTGCTTTGGAGACTGTTCCTTGGAAGGAGATCCCAGACACTGATTTTCTGCAGGTTTGAGCACCTGGAGATAACGGGATCAGCCATCTTGCTCACAACATGGTTGAGCCATTAAAAACACTTAAGTTCATAAACCTTATTTTCTAATCATTTTTAGAAATTACTCATTAACTACTTCTAAGCTATTAGATAACTTGAGACCAACAGGTCTGAAAACACCAGATGGGTCTGTCTTCAATCGCGACTGAAAGAAATCTTTAATCATAAGCTTAGGAATGTAAAGAATCTGAAACCAACAGCAAAAATGTAAATAGGATTTTGATCTTAGAAAGTTGTAAACAGATTATGTCAGATAAAAACTGGAATACTGAAACTTTTACAATAAGTTTTTGTAATTAATTACAAAGAACAAACAGCTTCTCATAGGAAGTAGATCCTGTTTAGTTTTTTGCAAGGTCCAACAAAGATAACAATTCTATGATTTCAAAAATCGGGCAAATAGGAGGGACTAATTCTTTTAGGTAGAAGAAAGATTTATAAACCTGCAAAATGTTCTAACAATAAAAGTATTGTAGAAGACTTTTGAAGAATGAAATCAGAAAACAGTAGCCGCAATATCCACAATGTCAGTAATGATGTTTACTTCTATGGATAGACTTTGCCCCCAAAGTCATTATTGAAGAAATCACAGATATCTAACAAATGTTGTCAAGGATAGGTGTGGATATATGATTGACAGGCCAAAAAATGACTTAGAAAAGATTGTTTTGCTGCATCTACAAAAGAAATTAGCTGGTTCTTTAAAATTTCAAAGGAAAACACCAATGACAAACCAAGAGGATAGCAAGAATGAAGAATTATTTATATAGGAATGCTCAAACTCTCAGAGGATCCGAGACTGAAGAAGAAATATATCACCCATAGGAGTGAGAAGGCAGTTGTGTGTGTGTGGTCTTTGGGAGATCAAAAGAATCCAGGACTTTAAACTTTCCTTTTTATTAACAAATCTAACTGATAGCATGTTTCAGTGCCATCTGCTGGAAAGCAAAATAAATCTTAAATTCACTTCCCAACCAGGAAGAAAACTTGGCTTCTGGAGCATTTGCCAGATTTTATATAGAGATTTTGTATATAGACATAACTTAGAGAATTTGGGTCAGTATCACTTTTATCTCTTATGGCCAATCATGACTTGCCCCAAGGTGAGGACAGGCCCCCTACCATTTTGGAAGAGCAGGGATGTATGATGTCAACCTCAGCTTCCTCTGATATTTTTGGCTTCACCACAACATTAATGTGTTTTCTTCTTTGCTGGTGCAAGGATATGCTATCCAATCCACTTGTACATACAAATACTTCATTTTCAAATTCTGATTTACCATATTTTATTCCCAGTACATTTAAAGTCTATATTAAATATTTCTCTTAATATGAGAATCATTGAAAACTAAAACCCTGTGCAAGTAATTGTTCTCTTGATTTCATTTTAAGCTTCTCCTTTTCCTCTGCCACTGTACAAAATCACACTGTATATTATCCATTTGTCTTTGCCTGCTGTTTCTTTTCTGTAAAACATTTCTTCAGCTGTGCCAACAAAGGTATTTTTGGGCATAGCCTGGGTTTATAGCTATTCCATATTTGTCATATGGCATTCCTGACAATGATTTTTAAAAATATTCTTTTAACTTTATCATATTATAAATAATCATGCCATCCAAGCCTCAGATCATGATCTTATAATTCTAATTTGTTAACAAAAACCATTATTTCATCCAAACCAAACACCAGGCAGCAAAATACAGTTTAAAATCAGGTAACCGCAATTATCCATTTTCCTTTCCTGGAGAATGCTACATTTAACCTTTGGTTTCGTCCTCTGCTATATAAATCTAGATATATCTTTTTGCCACTGTTTCAGTTCTCAAAACGGGTAGTGTCTGAAATAAGAACAACATTCTAGGGCCGTGATGGCAAACCTATGGCACGGGTGCCACAGGTGGCACGCGGAGCCATATCGGTGGGCATGCGAGCTCAGCTCCGGCACGCATGCGTGCACCAGCCAGGTGATTTTTGGGCCTTCTGGGCTCATCAGAAGTCAGGGAACACACTGTTTCCAGCCTCTGGAGGACCTCTGGGGTGTGTGGGGAAGGGTGTTTTTGCCCTCCCCAGGCTCCTAGAAAGGCTCTGGAGCCTGGGGAGAGCAAAAAATGGGCCTACCGGGCCCACTGGGCCATCACGTGCCAAAAGTGGGGGGAGCACGGGGGTAGGGCGCATAGAATTATGGATGTGGGCACGCATGCGTGTGACCCCACCATGCTCCCCCCGCTTTTGGCACGCAATGGCAAAAAGGTTAGCCATCACTGTTCTAGGGAATACATCTTTTCCACAGAGATTCTTCCTAACGGAGATAATTGCAATTTTTCAGGAAGTGTTTACATTTAAAAAGGCTAAACTTATGTTGCACCTTATGCTATACTACATTGCAGATCTTCACAGTATGCTATACTTAGAGATTAATATTTGTCATATTGTGGAAAAAAAATTAATCTGGTTTTGTGAACAATGGAAGGACAGATACTCGGTGATTTTGGGTATTAAATACTGTGTATTTTTTGTCTGCCTTAATGTGACATTATCATAAGGGATTGTCCTGAAGAAGGACTAAGCAGCTGGTAGAACAAAAGTGGATCATAACATTGCGTTAGGGAGAAGTGGCCTCAGAAAAGACTAAGCTAAGAAGAGGACAAGCTGCTGAAAGTAATCATCTGAGGTGATAATGCTAAAAAAATTCTGCAAAAAGATCTCGGAGATCTGGAAATTTGACACTGTTGATGCAGAAGGAGAGAGAAATCAACATCTAACATCTTACATGAACAGACATCCATTTGAGGTTAGAATTTCCTTTATTCTTCTATGGTGTCCTTGGTGCTCTCTGAGTTTGGTGGTTTCCTTGCCCCAGCCACTACCACCCCCGCCTCTGTCCCCTGATCCCATTATCATTTCATGCATGGCACAAGAATCCTACCAATTCCTAAGATGGCCAAAGTTGGCTTAGGGAATGTATAAGGGAATAGAATTGAAGGAGGAATGGTGCTGCAACAGGGATGTCAAACTCAAGGCCCATGGGCCGGATTTGGCCCACGGGGTGCTTGGATCTGGCCCGCGGGGCTGCCCTGGAAACAGTGAAGGACCGGTTTGCGGTGCCTCTGCCAGTGAAAACAGAGCCTGGGAGGGCCGCATGCAGCTCTCAGGAGCTTCATTTTCACTGGCAGAGTACTAACAAAACAAACTACAAGCAAAAGTGGCATTTGATCATCCAAGTGACATCAAGCTGGCCACGTCCACCATGACCACACCCATGCCAGCCCCTGAAGGACAAACACAACCCTGATGCGGCCCTCAATGAAATCAGGTTTGACACCCCTGTGCTACAAAACCCAGATATGGGTGTTATTCTATCAACAATGGAAACATCTGGAAATTAGTAGCTGAGCATGCTTGCTTGTAAAGTTCTGATCTGCCTGCTGATTCAAGTAATTCCCACTGGTTTGAGAAATTATTCATACATTTCAGAAATTAGCTGCACCTATTTCAGTGGGACTTGTTTAGGAGAAACATCTGGTGGGTGGAATCCTCTGATGTCAGTTTGGGAAACTTACCACTAAAGTCTTTGTCAATTAACACCCTTTTCTAGGGGCAGAATATGAAATGAGGAAAAGAAACAAAACTATGTCATACTTTATTTCAACCACAGGGTGTCACCGTTATCCTACATATATATCCTCCCTCTCTTCCTCCCCCTTCTCTCTTTCATATGAAGTAAATATCAACTCATACAGAAATGAGTATTATTTTCTTATTGAAATTAATAATTTGCATGACAAAATATTTATAATCAGATTAAATAATAATTAAAAACCATAGGAACTGCTCTGAACATCATGAGATCCTATACAGCAAGAGATATCATGAATGTAATGTCAATGAAAGTTATCTGTTTACAAAAGAAATTATGTCTCAGATGACTTCTGTGACACTTATTCTTTCTAAGAAGGAATTTGAATCTCTGATTTTGTGGTAGGATTCTGAAGCCTGGCTGGAAACTGTCCTTGAGTGCAAAGAGAACCTATGCCTGAACCAAGAAGAAAATGCTGTGGAAGTGTCAGTAATAATAACTATGTTGACTCTGTGACAGAAGAATATTTCTGTTTCTGTCATTCCAGTTGGATGCAACTAAAGTTCACACAATTCCAAGCCTTCAATACTTTTAGTCTGAGAAATAAGATGATGGATAGAAATAGAAATGACGGAAGAATCTAGGAATTATGCAGAACAGGATATTAGAGTGGTCTGAGCTAAATTTAAATATTGAAATGGCTGAAACTAGCATTATCTTAAACTGCTATTGTATGTTGGTCATCGCAAAATAATTTTACCCTTTTCTCTATGCAGTTCACAAAGAATAGTAAGGTAATTTCCCCTCTCCTTTCTTTTTATATCTTTCATTGTTCTCCATTTTCACAAAAGCGAGGTAATGTTTATTAAACCATCTTGCTATATACCAATGTTTGTTTTGGAGTAGCAATGAACCTTTACACACACATTCCCACACACCTTTCTCTTTTGCTACTAAGGCATAACATGCCTATGAAATGTGGAGAATTGACAGCCATGGCATGGTTGAATATATCTGATGCTGTATAAGCTTTCATCCAGGCATACTTTCCTGGTGCTGTAAACCAGCAGCATAGAGGTCTGTGAATATATGGAAATATTGACCTAGCTCGAGAATATAGAGTTTTTCTTCAGTTCCCCATGTAAGTCTTCACAAAGTTCCCCCCAACCCCAAGACTCTATTTATCTATTAAATATTAATTTATCTATTAAAAATTAAGCATGTACCCATTTATGAAAGGATCCCCCCCTTTATCACATTCCTATTACTGATTTAACAATCAAATCTCTTTCCTCACCAAATTATACAATGGAAATGAAGAAAGCTCATGAAATAAAACAGGAATTGATTTGTGTATGAAATGATTGGAGCTTGGTTACATTCTGGTATTGAAGAAACATTTCTGAACTCAGAATACATTCAATATGTCTTAAATTTTCTCTTTTTACTTGTTTCTGGTTGTTCAGTAGGAGATTCTAACAAACCACAGTTGTTCTAACCTAACCAATCTGAAGTCTATCCATCCACCCTGTCCACCCAATTCTTAATTTTCCCTTCTGTCTGCAAGCAACTCAGCTATTTTTTTGGTTTTGGACAACAGAAAGCAGGGGTGAAATCCAACAGGTTCTGACAGGTTCTGGAGAACCGGTAGCGGAAATTATGAGTAGTTCAGAGAACCGGTAGTGGAAATTTTGAGTAGTACGGAGAACCAGCAAATACCACCCGAGAGTGGGGTGGGAATGGAGATTTTGCAATATCCTTCCCCTGCCACGCCCACCAAACCACACCCACCAAGTCACACCACAGAACCAGTAGTAAATAATGTGGCCAACATTATTATTTGCACATTTAATTTGCTTCAACAATCCAGGAAGGAGAGGAATTATGAGCAGCTATGGATAAACCTCAGGTCTCCATTAGCAATGGAATACCAGTCAGCCCTTGATTCTGATGTGGAACCTCGCTTTTCTCCACTGACTTGCTAACCTTCATTTCCTTGGGGATCATATTATTTGACAGTTCAAAATGAGACCCTGTAGAAGGGCACAGCAATATACTTGACAGCCAGCTAAAAACTATGAGAAACTTGCTGGCTGAGTTGAGATGGCTTTTCCTGCCAAGGTCATGCCATTCCTTCTCTCTCAACCAGTTAAGCCTTCCACAGGAAAAGAACTCTTGGATCTTGGGCAGCCAACTAATCTCTTGTGGAGTCAGACAACCAAAGTGCATTGCTTCAAAAAATAACACACCCACACACTAAACAGATTTTGACCTCCTGGCCACAGGGGTCAAAACTAAAAAGAGTACAAAGAATGCTCCTGCTTTCTGAATTGGGAATGTGCTGTCATCTTCTTTTCTATGCCAGGCTGAAGATGTGTGGGGTCCTTTCCCATCAGTATACTATTATGATGGGCAAATTTTTGCCAGCAGTCAGTCCTGGAGATGCAGAATAACATAGAAGGGAGATTTTGTCTAGAGGTGTAGGTTGAAAGATAGAACTGAAATGATGTGAAGAGGTGTAGTAAACAGTGCCTCTCATTACTGGCAATATATATTGATTCTTCGTATATTATAAAGGAATAATGAGTTCCTTAATTCAAGTCAATTCAAGGCCATTGTAGATGATAACTTAATGATTGGCTGAAGGTATAGGAAAGCCAAAACTGAACATTTTCAATTTGTTATTCTAATTGTGAAACCTGCAAAGAACCTCTTCTGGACATCATCTGTTGACTATATTTCCTAAGAAAGGCAAGAACAAATTGTGATATGAATATAATTTATGGCCAGCTGGATTATCTGATACCCCATCTGCTCTGAAGTATATAAGTAAGGTATATAGCCATCTTCCAGGATGCTGAGAACTTAGAGTACCCTTTGAAATTAATAAAAGATGTGAGTGGCCAGCATCTTGTAATATTGGGCCTGATGCCTGGAAAAGTTGACTCATCTTTCACTGATACCCAGTGCTAGGTTTTCAAGGGTTCAGCTTTCAAATTGGCACCTAAATAAAGGACAGATTTTTTCACATGTGCTCAGAAATCAGGAGCTCCAACTTTAAAATGAAGGGCAAAAGTGCCATAGGAGCAGAATTAAAACAGCTAGGGCCGATCTGGAAAAGATAAGAAAGATATTATCCCATCCAGTCTGATCTGTATAAAATGATACACTTTAAAATCAAAAGTCGAGAAATGGGTGACTTTCAATAGTTTTAGCTACAATTCATTGGTATAAATTAATACGGCTGGGCAGTTTCTGTGAAATGCAGAATTTACAGAACTTCCAAGAGAAAATATATAATGTGGTCCCGAATCTGTTTAATGGGTATCCTGCTGAATTCACTAGGTATCCTCTGTAGCCACTGTATGTAGGCTTGAAATCTTATGCAGAACTTTCTTTCAGTCAGTCAATCCTAAATCAGAGAATCAAACTTTAACATATCAGTTTTGTGAAACAGTATTCTGTTACTATTTTAATAAAGTATTTATTAAATTTAAAACCATTATGATATTTCTGTAAAATCATTGATTAATGATTTGTAATGTTATAGATCAACTAAGTAGCCATATTATAATTATGTAAAACAATACTTTAAAGAAGAAATCCGGTTTATAATCCATCCACCTATCCATCCATCCATTTATCTGTGCCACTGAAACAAATGGAGGTGATGATAAGAAGTTGATAAATACGGGTAGTCCTCAGCTTACAACCGTTCATTTAGTGACCATTCAAAGTTACAATGGCATTGAAAAAAGTGACTTATGACCATTTTTCACAGTTACGACTGTTGCAGCATCCCTGTGGTCATTTGATCAAAATTCAGATGCTTAGTAACTGATTCACACTTATGATGGTTGCAGTGTCCCAGAGTCCTCTGATCACACCTTTTGCGACCTTCTGACAAGCAAAGTCAATGGGGATGCCAGATTCACTTAACAGCCATGTTACTAATTTAACAACTGCAGTGATTCACTTGACAAATGTGGCAAGAAAGATCGTAAAATGGGGCAAAACTCACTTAACAAATGTCTCTCTTAGCAACATATATTTTGGGCTCAATTGTGATTATAAGTCAAGGACTACTTGTAAAGATGAACGGGTGGTTTGATTTCAGTATAAGCCACTTTGAAATAAGTGGAAGAGAGATTATAGCTTTGGTTCATAGTGGTATAACAACTAGAGTGCTGAACTGAGATTTCCGAATCTCTGGTTCAAATCCCCATAGACTCATAAAGATCACAGGGTGACTTTGGACCATTCATTACTTTTCATCAACCTGTGTTCATGCCACTCTTAGTTCCCTCTAGTCCTTTTACTCTATTCTTCCATGCCTTTTATTCTATCTTTCCATGCCTAGCATCGACTGCCCCATTCATGTTAATGGCTATAGCCATCCACATTTACAGCTGCTTAAATCCTAAAATCCTCTGGTGCTTAGCCAAGTTTGGATGCAACCTGATCTGAAAAGATCCCAGAGTTCCCTGCAGGGACCAGCTGTCCCAGAAATTCTCCATTAGAAAAAGTAACCACTATGCATCAATGGTCTGAGAGCAGCTGAAAACGACTATTATTTTTATCTTACCATTTCTGACTGACTCTCATCATTCACCATCATCCTCTTCAATCAGCATCTGTTTTGAGCTAGAAGGATTTTCATCTGCATTCTTACTTAATAGGGACTGAATCCTTTTCACCTTGTCCTTGCTAGGAAACAATACAGTCGTTTTAGACTGAGAGAAACTCCAAAATGGTACTGAACTAAGCTGCCTGTGAAATGGTGATTAGGATTAGGTGCGTTCTCTTGAGAACCTAGCATATCTTTTAGAGTTGTTGTGCAGATAAACAAGGGCAAAGTTAAATATTTCTTTTTATTAAACCTGTGACTGATACACAGCCATGATTGGAGTATGGTCTGATCTATGATAAAACATTCAAACTCTAGCATTTTTGCCAGCTCACATAATTTGATTTGTGAAAAAGGGTGTAGACCAGAGATTAGAGCAAAATGTCTGAAGTTCATCTGGTATCATCAGTTTGCTTTTTACCCTTACATCAAAACTTAAATGAAATAAAATACTTTTTCTGTTTTCAGTATGTATTATGTCAAAATTATCAGCCAAAGCACACAAATATTTTTGCCCATGGGGCTCTTGGATATGATTTGGATAAGCCATATGAAATATGGTAGAAGTCTGAAATTTTCTCTTTTCCTTCTTTCCTTCCTTCCTTCCTTCCTTCCTTCCTTCCTTCCTTCCTTCCTTCCCTTCCTCCCTCCCTCCCTCCCTCCCTCCCTCCCTCTATCTATCTATCTATCTATCTATCTATCTATCTATCTATCTATCAATCTATCATTGGGTGCCTGCTGGAATTCTTGAATGAGACCTCGCTTTGCTGTGCCACATTTAACATATTTGAATTCCTACCAAGGTCTGTATTGTAGATCTTCCTTCCTGGCCCATACTATTTTTACACATCTCTGTCAATCCCTTAGAACAATACTTTGTTCTCAGCATATTTCTGGTGAAAGCATCATGCCTTCTCTTTTTTAGTCCTGCCTTGCCCAATAAATATATATTCATTTGCCTTCTGTAAACATAGAATTCCTAACTGGCAGTCCAGATGGTTATCCATTTCTTTCCCACAAATGTGGCTTCAAGTGCGTATGTGTATATGGAGATGGAGATATAGATAGATAGGTAAATCTGGATATTTCTGCTGTGAAGTATTTGCTCAAAGAGCATCATCTCCTAGCATAGTTATAGATGATTGGATGTACAATGATGTGGCCAAGAAACTAATGACCCATGTTCCAAGAAATATTTGGTACAAGGAAGGAAGAAAGTTTAAATTCCACAAATGAGAAAAGCACTAGATTAGTAAAATAAACATATATGATTTCAGTGTGTTTTTATTGATGCACATGCAGTGTGTGTGTGTGTGTTTTTTTTTCCTGATCAAGAGAACATATAATTTCATTTTAAATGCTGACTGTTTTTAAAACTGTTTTTATGAAATGGTGTGATCTACAGGAGCAGATAGGTGAAATTGCTTACATAGGTATATGTAGGTATACTTACACAGGTATACTTTTAACTATATACAGTATGTATACAAACACTTCTAACCGTATACAGTATATATGTATACAAATACTTTTAACTGTATATTTTTCATCTGGTTGATAAATGATTGTGAGCATGTGACCGCATTGTATTGTGAATATCACAACTGCTCATGTATCAAAGTGAAATTTACACTATTTAAAAGTGAATTGGGAGGGAAAACTAAGAGTTGATAAGCAGTGTTTTATTTATTGTGCGGTCCTCTGGATAAAATAAACAATCTATACTATATCTGGTAAAAACACAGTGACATCATACATATTTGTATTTAGCTCACCTCATCATCTCCAGTTATTTATGTAAGGAAGAAATGTGACTGCTTCTCCAGTGTTCTATACTTAGTTGGGTCTATTTATGATAGTCTGTCCTTTATGTCCCTGTGATAATCTTTATTAATCAAAAAATTAAATACTAAAATTAACATATTTGGGAAAAGATTTGAATGAATGAATATTACTTTGATTCTAACTGGAATGCAAGTATGAAATATTTTCTTAGCTATTCATTATCATGGCTGAGGAATTTATTTTGTTTAACAACCTGTTTCCTTCTTTTCAGCTGGGTCAGAAATATATCTTTCTGAATTATAATTTTAGCTAGCAGTACTACCTGTTGTCCAATCATGTAAAATTAATTTAAAAACTGAATCCCCCCAAAAAGAAACTATATTGTTTTTTCTTCCTAAATTACTGCAGATGTAAACATTGCCTTTTGCAGTAGCACTGATTAAAAAGAACTTACCTACTGAATAGTTGGTATAATAATAAACAAACGTTACCATAGGTTTATCTTGGTGACTTATCTTATCCTGGTTACAGGCACAATTATACGTAGTCCTCAACTTATGACCACAATTGAGCCCAACATTTCTGTTGCTAAGTGAAACATTTATTAAGTGAGTTCTGCCCCATTTACGACCTTTCTTGTCACAATTGTTAAGTGAACCATTGCAGTTAAGTTACTAACATGGTTGCTAAGTGAGTGTGGTTTCCCCATTGACTTTGTTTGTCAGAGGCTGCAAAAGGAGATCACATGATCCTGGGACACTGCAACCATCATAATTATGAATCCTTGTGGTCTTGTGGCCATTTTTCACATTTATGACCGTTGCAGCATCCTTGTGGTCAGGTGATCAAAATTCAGATGCTTGGCAACTGTGGCCACAAGGATGCTGCAACGGTCATAAATGTGAAAAATGGCCACAAGTCACTTCTTTCAGTGCCATTGTAACTTGTAACTAGCCCTAACTCCTGACCCTAAACCTAACCCTAAGTGAACTTTTGTAAGTTGAGGACTACCTGTAAAACTGCATATATTAATGCAGGTGAGGGTTGGGTAGGAGTCGATTCTTTGCTTTCTCTGGAGCCGGTTTTGAGAAGAGGAAATGCAACTTGTTCAAGGGAGGAGGATGAACTTACAAAGGTTCCATCTGATGGTTGATATGTTGGCACAGAAGCTTCTCAAATTAGTCTTTCTCTTTCTTCAGGTTGCTTTTCATAAAAAGAAGAAGAGAAAAAAGGATATGGCAGGAACATATCCAGTTCTTTCATTAACATTTTATTGTTATCTGCATTGCCTGGGTCTATGGGATAAGCAGGCTTTTAACTGCTTGCAGAGCTGTACCAATCTACCCATTTATTTTTTCAGGCAATGATCTACTCCTGTATTTTTGTAGGCACTGATCTACTCCTGTATTTTTGTAGGCACTGATCTACTCACGTATTTTTGCAGGCACTGATCTACTCATTTGTTTTCTTTTAACACTGATCAGCTGTAGGGCGGCCCTTTGAAGCCCCGCGGCAAGAGTTTAAACAGTTTTTTCCCCTCTAGACGTCAGCTGGGACTCAGGAGGCAGATTGTGGGTGGGGCCAAATAAAAGGTAAGAATAACGCGGGGGGGGGGGGCAGGGGACAGAACTGGTTCGGTGACATCATATCATCACCGCTACCGGCTCGGGAGAACCAGGCTGAACCGGGAGGAACCCACCACTGATCCAGAGCTGTGGTTAGAGTGCAGTGTTGCAGGCTAACTCTGCATTCCCACTGCCAGGAGTTTGATCCTGAACCGACTGAGCTTTCAATCCTTCTGAGGTCGGTAAAGTGATCAAACTCTCTCACCCGTAGCTTTCTGCAATGTTAAGAGGGAAAATATTTAGGGGATTGGAGGCTAAAACCTATAAGGAATGGTTGCTGGATTTGGGTATGTCTCGTTTAATGAAAAGAAGGACCAGGGGAGACATGATAGCAGTGTTCCAATATCTCAGGGGTTGCCACAAAGAAAAGGGAGTCAAGCTATTCTCCAAAGCACTCGAAGGCCAGACAAGAAGCAATGAATGGAAAGAAATCAAGGAGAGAAGCAACTTAGAACTAAGGAGAAATTTCCTGATGGTTAGTCTTAGAACAATTAATCAGTGGAACAACTTGCCTCCAGAAGTTGTGAAAGCGCTAATACTTTTAAGAAAAGATTGGACAGCCATTTGTCTGAAATGGTATAGGGCAGAGGTGGGATTCAGCTGGTTTGCACCAGTTCGGCCAAACCATTTATTAACTTTTTGCCCAGTTCGGTGAACTGGCTGATCTCACCACCTTTTATTTTATTTTATTACATTTTATTTTATCTTAAAACCATATTATGTAAAACAGGGGTATGTCAAGGGGGCTGCAGGTTCTTTAGCATCACAAGGACTAAAATAGGTTTATATGTACAGTGCCTTCAATGGATAAGAGCCCCCTGAATTGGGAGTGCATCCCATATAATGCTTTCACTATCTCTTTATGGCTTAAAAAAATCTTTTCTTCTCTTATCATACACACACACACACACACACACACACACAGAGAGAGAGAGAGAGAGAGAGAGAGAGAGAGAGAGAGAGAGAGACATACCCAGGCAGCGAGGCATTCTTTGATGTGAGTGATGTCAAGTTGGCCACACCCACCCAGTCAATGACCACCCAGCCATGCCTACACTGCTGGTCATTAGAGTAGAGAACCGGTTGTTAAATCGTTTGAATCCCACCACTGGTATAGGGTTTCCTGCATGAGCAGGGGGATGGACTAGAAGATCTCCAAGGTCCCTTCCAACTCTGTTCTTCTGTAAATGAGGACCCAGATTGCTGGGGACAATATGCTGAGGCTGTAAATCAGTCAGAGAGTCCTTCAAAGCACTATGGAATGGTATATAAATCTGAGTGTTATTGCTACATCCAGCAATTTCTAAAGCCTGTCATTTCTGTTATACAGTATATAGACAATAATCAGGGGTGAAATCCAGCAGGTTCTGACAGGTTCTGGAGAACTGGTAGCGGAAAATTTGAGCAGTTCAGAGAACTGGTAGTGGAAATTTGAGTAGTTCGGAAAACTGGCAAATACTACCTGGGGCTGGCCCCAGAGTGGGGTGGGAATAGAGATTTTGCAATATCCTTTCCCCAGGAGTGGGGAGGGAATGGGGATTTTGCAGTATCCTTCCCTTGGAGTGGGGTGGGAATGGAGATTTTGCAGTATCCTTCCCCTGCCATGCCCACCAAGCCACGCTTACAGAACTGGTAGTAAAAAAATTTGGATTTCACCACTGACAATAATGGTTAGATTAAATTAAAAGATGCTCTAGATTACTGGTGAGAACATGGCCTGGGCACAAAGAACTAAGAATGCCAAAATTACAGATACAATTCCACAGGTCTAAAAGTTCAAAGTTATGGGTATTATTCCATAACAACATAATAGCAGATATCAGTAGTATATTCTTTTCTTTTCTATTTTGCAAAAACTGTCATATGTAACATCAAATACTTTGATATACTTGCAATATATATTATAACAATGCACTGAATTGCATGGCAATTGTTTTGTTGACACAAATCTTTACATACATAAAGCTAAGGAATAAATAGCTCAAGGTGGGCAGAAAAAAAGTATCCTGAGATACTCATGCATTTCCAACTTTTATTTTGTAGCACTTTAAAATGTAAATTGTTACATACAGTATGACCTTGTATATGAGGTGATAGGCGGAGGGGGGAAGGTAAATTATTGATATTTATTAACAATAATTATCCTAATAATTGGAGGGGACATATGTTATGCATAACATATGGGAATGTTTATTCCCATAAAATTGATTTAATTTTCCACATTTATAAAACAGTTTTTCTTGGTGGTGAAAGCAATACCCTGCACCTAAGAGTGTTATTTCACTGCCAATTCTCCATCACATCTATCCTGAATATCTGCTTCAGATGGTTGAGGATCTTTTGAAATAGACATATGGGGCCAAAAATGGCTCCAGATATAGCAAGAAATAATGGCTGCTTTCCTCCATATATCTCAGCTAACAGAAACGTTACAGCAAGGTATCATTGTATACTTGGAAGCCATGATGTGGCTATTTTAAGGGCTCCTCTTTTAAAGAAGCTTCATTAGTTTATTCCTCCGCTCCTAACAATGCAATAAAGTGCAACCAGACAGATAAGCCTATTTTCTAACTTTCAAGACAACCCTCATTGCTGCTTTCTTGAACAGGAAGTGAGTTGAATGAATCCTTATGACAGAGGAATGCACGGTCACCTGTCCTAGAAATTTTAGTTAACCTGGTACTTGTTTTTCTCCCCTTTCCCGTCTTTCCTATTGGATGATCTTGAAGGGAAAGCAAAAGAAAGAGAGAGAGAGAGGAAGGAAGGAAGGAAGGAAGGAAGGAAGGAAGGAAGGAAGGAAGGAAGGAAGGAAGGAAGGA
>WNWU01000109.1:291748-372729 GCA_012654045.1 Ptyas mucosa | reverse complement strand
GGAAGGAAGGAAGGAAGGAAGGAAGGAAGGAAGGAAGGAAGGAAGGACACTGGAAGATGTAACCTGATCCAAGATATCTCAGAGGAAAACTCAAGTAAACTGAGTGTTCCATCTAAACTGATGGATTTTTAAAAGATGGATTTTATCAATTGAACATTGAAGAGCTGAAGATACTTCAGATAAAAGCAGGATTTCCAGCATTCCACATGATTCATTCTCCACAGAAAAAAGTACCATGCCTGACTGCATTGCCAAGACATTCTCTATCAGGAAAAAAAAAGCTACACACAGATTTTTTGGCAGGAGATTCACGAACACAGTAAATAAATCTTCACTGATGATTTTCACTCTCCCTCTATTTAACGTATATATTGCAAAACCCAAACAAATTCTGAGTCTGCTAAGTTTTGGGGGTAGGGAGGTCAGTTTGGGGGCCTCTCAAACTAGAATCACTATTGGGGCACTCATAGTGTTTGTAAATGAGGAATGTGACTGGAATTCACAAGATACAAGAGGTTTGCTGAAAAATATGTTGGGCATTTGCCCCAATCAGGGAGGCAAGTGTTTATATTATAGAATGCCATCTAGAATTTCAAATCCAAGTTCATATTCGGCCTGCGATCTTCCACCTCACAGCTTATGCTGTTCCCACTGTGTTATGGTAGGTTTAATGTTATGCATTTGAAGCTGAAAATACTTAGTGGTAGGAAAGTATTTCATGACTGAAGCAGGTGATAAGTTGTTACTGAAGATTTCAGTACAGAGATGTCATTTTGTGTAGTGAGGCTACAAGGAGAACCTTTATTAACTGGAGAGCATATGAACACCAATTTGTTTTGCTATCAACAGCTGCCTGTGTGAGGAAAAAAAAACCTTTGTGATAAAATTGTAAAATTCTATGAGGAAATAAAACCAAAGCTTGTTTGTTATGAGACTGAAATTTCTGTCCTTGAAATTTTCTGGTGGGGGGAGGGGGGTATGGAGGATTGCTAAATGTTTGCTAAATGGAGGGTTGACTGTTTGCTACAGTTAGATTTGGGGTATCTTCCCAGGTATAAAGCTTGACCTTTACAAGAACTTCTTGGAAAAAATAGCCTTGGGATACGTTTTCCGAAAAACCTCTAGTGTACTGTGTAAAATGGAATTGCCAAGAAATCACACATAGGATTGCAACCTAACGTCTTTGAACACTGTCTGCTTTGACAGCTTATGTATGCCCTTGTTGAGATGGATCAGGATGTCATGGCTGGTGACAACTGGGAGCTGTTCTTGGAGACTCTCTTGCCTTTTTAGGTTAGGAGGGTCTCTGTGTGTTTAGGGAAATGTGATTGACGGCTCCACTGGGCCCCAATTAGCACCTTATAATTTATTAGCTTCTGCTTTCAGATTATGCGTTAACTTCACAAATATTTCAACCATGGAAGCCTCGGCTATCAAGTGTCTCTTCCCTGATCCAACTTGTAAGGGCCCTGGTTAAATGCAGAGAGAGCTGTGCAGGTCTGTCAAGAGAGAATAATCATTTTCATCTTACTGTGCAATAAGCAGCATTACAGCGCTTCAGTTGCAAAGAAGCTGGGGGAGGGAAGAGAGACAGATACAAAATTAAGGCTCCAATTGGATTTTGGGGGCTGCAGTGCATGGAAGAGGTTGAACCTGACTAGAGGAGGCTTCTGTTGATCTATCTCCTGCTATGTACTTATATATCCACATTTCAGTTACACCAAACCAGCAACAGAAAAACAACCCCTGCCATCAATGTAATAATTCCATTGCCCTCTTACTGATGAAATGGAGGGGAAAGACAAACATAACCATGAAAGACAGAAGAACCTAATGTGGATTAAACAATTTTGGGAACTTAAAATGCAAGTCCAGGCATAACAACTTAGATGTTATTTGCCTGGAATTTTTAGTGGGGCTTTCTCCTAAAGGAAGGATTATGGAACAACAGCTTTAGGTCAGACTTAGTCAGAAAACACCTGCTTTGCTCATAGAATGTGCTGAGACCAATCTCCAGGTATAGCTGGAAATTGTTTTTACTCAAAAACCCTGGAGAGAAACTGCAGACCCAGTGATGAATTTCTGAATTATCTACACCCACACCTCTGTCAATTTGTACTGCCCTTCTCAGCAGGCTGCAGCTGAAAGTGTAGGCTGCCTTCCTGTGAGTTAGCATGTATCGAAAAGTTTCACTGGTGATATCTTATTTCAGTCATTGGCTGATGAACTACAAAGTCATACCTTCTAGTTGTAATGTCCAATGAAGAGGCACGTAAGTCATTTCACTATTTTGCTGAATCTGACTCCTGCAAATCATGAAGCAATTTGTTTTGTATAGACTCTACTGATCTGATGGATCAACAGTGTTAAAAGAATTATTAAGATTATAAATGGTTTTGGATATTTGAAAGCTCTGAATAAGTGGCATATTATCAATCATGATGATGTGATGCTTTCATCTAATAGAAGGCCGAGTTTGTTAAGGTCAGACATTTCCTGGCTGGTTGCATTTATTTTAGTGGTTCACTAAGTACAGCAAAGAGTTCAGGTTTCCTATGTTGCTTTGCTGCCTTTTGCTGTCTGTCTGGATTTTTGAATTCAAAATAAGCTAGTCCTGGGATTTCTAGGAACCAGCTTGGTCAAATGTCCATGCAAACAGTTACAGAAAGCAACTGAAAACCTGTGTATCTGTGTAAGTGCTTAAAGAGTTTATACTATAATAGCAGGATTCTCTGTATCCTTAAACTGTCATCTGTGTACGCTCTTCTTGGTCTGTGCAAAACAAGCTTCTTGAGAGCAATCTTATTACAATTTACTCCCCCAAAAGGTTTCTGTTTCAAATGGATTGCTCCCCCCCCCTTTCTGTTAATGTTTTTGCCAGTGATGTTTTTAAAAGTTGATGTTGTGGTGAGTTTGAAAATTGCTGTCTTTTTTTCTCCCTGTTGTAGAACTTGTGCTATTGTGTTTGATCTAGCCCAGTAGCTTGAATTGCTCCAAATACTACTTTAACATATGAAATTGTTGTGCAGCCTCTTTCCTCCCTTCTACAGTATGAAAATAATATTGGCCTTCCCCCAGATTTGTAAATATGGACTATTTTGAAGGTTTGAAATGCAGGATGAACATACTACAGCAATTCTTTGTTTTGAATGCAATAGCTGAAGTATTTTCCCCTGAAGGTACCTGTCTACATATTTTAGCAGTACATCCAAAATACATTTTGATATTTTAAAAATTACCTCTTTTAGCAAGACATTTGGTGCTCTTTTTCAGCTCCATGACTGCCTTTAATTTTTAAAGAGTAAAATAAGAAATTCATTGCTGTCTTCAATTCGTGCTGAACTAGGCATGTTTTCAAATATTATGCCCACTTCTTATATGAGATAGAAAAAAAAGTATTCAGGCTGTGTAGAATGATCTGTGTAATTGGCCTCAGTTCCCCCCTGTGCCTTTGTTATCAGTACAAGGAGCAGAAGCTGAACAAACAGTTGGTGATCTATACTCAATCAGCACACATTTCTCTTTACTGAGGTTGCTCTATTGGGTTTTTATAACACTGGAAGGAATTAATAATTAGCACTTAGCTTAGAGAGAGATTCAGCAAACCCTTATCTAATTAAACTAACTATGCCATGAACCTATCACCTTCTATGCTTGCAAAGCTCCAGATACCCATTCTTAAGCTGAACCTGTGGCAAGTCTCTGTTTGGCTATATTTCACATCTCATAAACTGAAGCCGAATTATAGCCAGCGGGAATGTTCAGATAAGATCCAGAGTTTGTCACCTGGAGGAAAACTTTGACTCTTTGGCAAGAATGCTTGTGGTGCCCTTCTTTGAATGAGGCATTATATGGCAATAGACAGCAATGCTTGGCTTCTGTAAATACAGATCTTAGAACAGTTGTACAGAGTTTACAACTAGATGAAAAAACATCTGAAATATAAACAAGGATAGAGTTCCCTTCAGCTGTCTCTAGTTTCCAGCAAGAACAAGAGATGAAACTGGAGGAAACTGGGAAAGATTACAAAGGTTGAAACTGGAGGAAACCTCATATTGCCAAGTTTACCATAAAATAGAAAATTATAACCTGCTGGGGTTTATCTTTAACTGCTTTTGTTACTCTAAATTTGGAGGAGAGAAAAAAACAGGTAGGAAATAGCCCAAGGATGGGTAGAGAAAAAAACGGTTGGTGGAAAAGTCACAAGAGTATATTTTATACCAAGGACAGGCAACCTATGACCTTCTTAATTGTTCCTGACTTACAACTTTGAATCTCCCTTGCTACCTAGCTTGCTGAAAATTGAATTTCAATACAGTAAGAAAATAAATTGTCCATCCGTTGTACACCAATAGTACAGATCAAAGTATGCTTAAATAAAGTTCAAACTACTATGTTGTTAGACTTACTCTCTATGCAGCCTGAATAATCCCAGCAAGTTTACTGAAAAAAGAAAATACCACTAACAAACTGCAATGCAGGTAAAGGAAATAAATCACCAGTGGTCAGTGTCATCCACCACAAATAGGACATGGGGGCATCACATGTCAATTTCAACAGCCCTAAAATTTCAGCTGAAAGCCAGCTTCATTTGGAATGGAGTATTTAAAGTCATTTCTGGAAAAAAATGTTGTACATGAGCTTGTCCAAAAGGTGCCTTTTCAAGAGGCAACTGGACTTTCTTGTTTTTCTTTGAAGACGTTTTGCATCTCATTCAAGAAGCTTCTTCAGTTCTGAATGGATGGTGGGGAATGGAAGCATTTATGCGCCTTGCAGACAGCTGGTCGTTTGCATTCTTTTTAGAGAGTTGTTGAGGCCACTTGGAGGTTTATGGACACAGACAAACTCCAAGTGGCCTCAACAATTCTCTAAAAAGAATGCAAATGATGAGCTTCTGCTAGGAATATAAATCCTTCCATTCCCACCATCCAGTCAGAGCTGAAGTAGCTTCTTGGATGAGATGCAAAATGTCTTCAAAGAAAAACGAGAAAGTCCAGTTGCCTCTTGAAAAAGCACCTTTGGGACAATACTTGGAGTTCTTCCTTCTGTCTGTATTGCAGTAAAGGAATATAGAGACCAAGCAAATGATAAAATCAACTCACCTTTGAGGAAAGTCTACTCCATTTTTTTAAAGTTTAGAAAGAATTGTAAGAAGGGATGTGTGATAATGCTTGATTCAAAATAATGTAGAGTATGGAAAAAGTGGACAGTTGTTTTTCCTCATGATAGTCGCAGTGGGAGATCCAAAGTAAGAAAAAAAGTTATTGATACCACTATATGGAAATATAATCTTAGGCAATTTTTAAAAATGAATTTTATTCATTCGGTGCACCCGTTGCATCTTTTCCTGGATCAGGAAGAGAAGTCACTCATGCCTTGTTACCTTAGGGCTTCACTACTGCAATGTGTTTTACATAGGTCTACCCTTGAAAATCACTTGGAAGCTTTGACCGAATGTAGTGGCATTGGCAGTAATGGGCATGAGTAGGTATGTCCATGTGGCACTTCTGCTCCCTGAGTTGCATTGTTGCAAGTTCAGTTGCAACTGTCATTCAAGGTACTGATTGTGACTTACAAAGTCCTACATGGCATAAAGCCAGATTATAAGAGAAACTGCCCATCCCCTGTGTTGTCCAGGTGACCCCACTCTGATAGCTTTTCAGAAAGCCTTGAATACTTGAATGTTCTCCCGGGCCTTGGGGTATGGTTGTTGGTGCCCCTTGTTCGAGATGTTTGAGGGTATAGGTGTTAATCAAAAACATCATCTGTTCTTGTTTTTTTTTTAATTCCCATTCTTATTCCTTGGCACTTTATAATTTTATTATAATGTATATTCCTATTTTGTTTGGTTTTATTGTATATCTAGAATCAGTTTGGAGCCAGGTAGTGCCTAAATTGAATAAATGAAATGAAATGATAAGGTCAGTTGCTACTAAACAGGATGCTTATACAGTATGTCACCACCCAGATTCAGAAGTATCGTATCTTAAGAGTAGCAGTTGCTTAAAGATAAGAGGAGAAGGTTATTGCATCTCGATAGCCTATTTATGGCTTGTTATCTGTTGATCTGTAGGTTTTGTCATGGTGGGAAACGAGATACTGAACTAATTTGCTATTTGGCTTGGTCCAGATAGTTTCTAAATGATAAGCAAATAAATGGTAGTACAGTGGTCTAAAGCACCCTGTTATTAACACCAGCTGCCTGCAATTATTGCAGGTTTGAATCTCACCAGGCTCAAGGTTGACTCAGCCTTCCATCCTTTCTAAGGTAGGTAAATTGAGGACCCAGTTTGTGGGGGCAATAAGCTGACTTTGTATAAATATACAAAAGTATGAAGGCTATTGCTTAGCGCATTGTAAGCCGCCCTGAGTCTCCGGAGAAGGGCGGCATATAAATCAAATTTTTAAAAAATGGAATTTTTAAAATTAGGAAATAGGGAGACTTGGGATTCCCAACCGACACCTGAAATCTCCACCTTCTATTTCATAGAACAAATGCAATCAAAAGTTAAAGGAGACATTTTTAATTATCTTCCCTACAAATAAACACTTCTTATACTGTATACCCTTTTCAAAACGAGAGAGGAGAGACCGTCTCCTGGTTGCTACAAAAAGTCATAAGGGAACATTCAATTAAATGAAGTCTTTTGTCTACCCCATTAGCCCTCCCCTCCCACTCACTCCAGTTGTTTCTCCTGAAAGCTGGAAGAGTTTTTTTTAAAGGATATTTTCTATCATCATAAATGTTTTTTGTATAAAAAACTTATATATACAACTATGTATATAAGTATTATCCTATGCAATTTTTGTGCCAAACTCGGAGAAGTGCCACCTTGATTGTCAAGTTCTTGGAGTTGGAACAGTTGTCTCTGGAACAGCTGCATTTGTGTAAGCCTGGAGGCAGGTGGCTCCACTAGTCACTTGCCACTCATCACCACGCTGAAGTCAGAAAGATCCATCCTTTTATAAAAAAAAATATATATGTTCCAAATGTATTTAAAAGTTTAGAATTACTCTGCTTCATTCACAATGTCTAAATATCTTCCATGCTGCTTCCAGTTTTTTTAAAATGCCAAATGATAAGTATGATTTATGTCCTCACTAGTATTAACAAACCCTTCAGCTTCCTAAAGTCAATGTTTTTCACATCCTCATTCATTTTACTCAGTTCTTCTGAATGTGAAGCTGTTGTGTTCAATTTTGCCATTTTAGGAGAAGAAATGCCAAGCTGAAGAAGCTTTTTAGCCTCCTTTGCCATTCTGCTTTTCTTGTCTCGATGTGAGATGCTGGTATCAGAACCGTGAGGCAAAGAACGAAGCTGGCATTTGTGCGTAGGAAGGGAGGGTTATAACCAGCAGCTCAGCTCAGGAGCGATCCAGCACAGTAGGAATAATGGTGAGCTGAAAACCAAGATCAGAAGCTGTTACAAATTGACTTGACTTTGGCTCTGTCCCCACTCCTACATAGGCAAAAGTCTGACTAGAGGAGAAGTCATGGTGGAATCTAAAACCAGTAGAGATCTTTGCTTTTATCCTGAGGTTGCAAACCTGAGAACAGAGAGAAAAAGAAAGAAAAAGAAAGAGAGAAGTTGGAAATTAAAAAAGGGAAGAGAAAAGAAATGAAATAAAGACAGAAAGAGCCAAATACCCCCACATGCTTGCAAAAATAGAGTAAGTTACTTAAAGCACAAGAATTGATTTATAGAAGAAGTGTGAAATGAAGAATAAACGCATATGGATTAACTTCATGTGAGAATTTACAAAATCTAACATGGTACAACCACTGGGCAAGTTACTAAACATTATAGCCTTTTATACTGTAGTCAGACAGTTGTTTACAAATGAGTCACCTCTTTATTTATAAAAAAAAGTAGAAAAATGCCAAGTCTCAGACTATTTTCTGGCATCAAAAGCAGTTGCCATGATGATCCTTGACCAAAGTAAATAGGAAAAAATAAAATTAACTTGCAGAGTTATTGTGAAGTTGACAGTAATGGACAATATAATTCAGTAGAGCAGTGTTTCTCAACCTTGGCAACTTTAAGACATGTGGACTTCAACTCTCAGAAATCCCCAGCCAGCAGGGAATTCTGGGAGCTGAAGTCCACACATCTTAAAAGCTGCCAAAGTTGAGAAACACTTCAGTAGAGTTTCAGGACACTTACTGAAAGAAACAAAAAAAGACCTCATACTGTTGGTGTTCTGTGTCTGTTTCTCCTGTCCTCCTGGTAACATGATGCAATATGAGTCATGATGTCATCATGCTGAGTGTTTCCTTGTCCCCTCTTGGAGAACCAATGATGTGGAGAGGGCTGAGGAAACACAACAGCTTTGTTCACATCTTATGTTAGGCAAGCCGTGGTTTGTTTAATCAAGGATTATTGAAAAAAACTGTTGTGTTTGGGTTCCTAACATTATGCTAAACCACAAAGCATGGTTAGCAAGTTACAGTGGCTGGAGTAACAGGTCACATTCCAGTAATATGTTTTTCTTGTTCTGTTGTCAGGATCGCAGACAAGTAAATTACACGATAACTTAATGCTGGGGTACAGAACCTTTGCCAGCTTAGGACCAAAAGCTACAATTCCAAATGTGACAGAAAGCAGAATTCCAATTTTGAGCTTTCATCAGGATTTTTAAGGATTGAAGTGGTTGTTTAAGTCTCTGGAAGACTCTGGAAGGTACCTAATTTGCATTTAAAGTCTCCAGGATTCAAAGAAACAAAACAAAAAAAAAATCTGATCACAATAAATTATTTTGCCTGTCAGGTCTTACCTGTCTCTACATTCAGCCCTAAGCTCTGTGCCATCTCTCCTGCAGGACCAGCAAAAGGAGCTGGCGTTGTCCATGATGATGTGGCAGGCTCATTCTTGCCTAGCTCACACTGAGGGCTGACTGGTGTGGGCACCGAGGCAGGAGTGAGGCGGTGGGGACGCACAGAAGCAGCAGGCACCAGCAGCGAACCATAGCGAGGGTCAAAATGTGGGCTGTAGACCTCGTGCACTGTGGTGGGCCGAGGGTAAGCAGAACTCTGCGCACCGATGTATGGGTGGTGATGGTGATGATGATGATGGTGAGCTGGGTGCCAAGGTTCCGGGGGGCCCTGATGAAGGTGGCTGTGCAGTGAGCTTGGAGAATAAGGGTCCGCTGTAGCAAAGGGCAGTTCACTGTGGGCAGTAGCTGCCAGTGGGCTGCCCAAAGAGGCAGGCACAGAAGAAGGCTGGTAAGTGCTGTTCCAGAAGGAGGGTGGGAAACTACGCTGGCTCATAGGAAAAGATCCCTCTGTACAAAGAAAGACAAGCACAAACCAGACAGCATTAGAAGGATAGGAGGACAATTATTTCTATTCTTTGTCATTTACATATCACCAACGGTGTGTCTTCTAGGTATTACCTTCTTCCTGTTCTGTAACCAGGACCAATAAGTTTATTCTTTTTAAGAGTTCTCAAATAGACTGATATATTCTGCCTTTTGCATCCTTACAGGATATGCATTTAAAACAAAAGCAGTTCCCCTAAAATGACCCACTAGATTATTCAGACCTGTTTTCTTTCACAGATGACACTTAAATGCTTTCTTTTTTGTTACTAATATTTCTAAACGGAATAAAACGCTTCGAGCATTTGTTCTAACTAATATGATAAACACTTCTTGTATCATGCAGGTAAACGGTAAACGTAAAGGTTCCCGTCGCACATATGTGCTAGTCGTTCCTGACTCTAGGGGGCGGTGCTCATCTCCGTTTCAAAGCCAGCACTGTTCGAAGATGTCTCCGTGGTCATGTGGCTGGCATGACTAAACGGCAAAGGCGCACCAAAGTGGTCCCTATTTTTCTACTTGCATTTTTTACGTGCTTTTGAACTGCTAGGTTGGTAGAAGCTGGGACAAGTAACGGGAGCTCACCCCGTTATGCGGCACTAGGGATTCGAACCACTGAACTGCCGACAAGCTCAGTGTCTTAGCCATTGAGTCACCGCATTCCTTATCATGCAGGTATAAAGCTTCAATAACTTGTGTCTATGCTTCATTTCACATTGTCTCTTCCTGACTCTGGGTGATGTAGAAAACTAGAGAAAATATAACAACAGACAGCCAAGGCTGAAATAAGAAAACCAACAAAACAAAACAGAACCATTGAATAAATCATAAAATATAACTCAGGCCTGGGTCCAAAGCAGTGCTGGGTAGCTCCCGGTTCTGTCTGGTTCTTTAGAACCGGTAGTAAAAGCGGTGGGAGGCCCCGCCCACCCATCCGGATGTCATAATTGATGATCTGTGCATGTGCATGCTCCTGTTGCGAACCGGTCATAAAGGTAAGTAGAACACACCCCTGGTCCAAAGCCAAGTTTTCAAAGCTTTCTGGAACCTCTGGAGAAAGGATGCTATCTTTTATCTCAAGGGGATGCTGTTCCAGAGGATGGGGGCTGCAACAGAGAAGATATGCTTCTGAAGAAATGGGGGACTGGAATGCACCCATTCTACAGAAACATGCTGGCTAGGCAAAAGCTTTTGGAAACAACTAGTCTCTCAGTTACCGAGGCCCTATGCCATACAGCACTTTATAAGTAACTATTCTTCAGAAATGAATATCACGACACTGTCAATGGGAGGCTCAGAGCTGTGTTTTTTAAATCTCTACACAATTTAAAAAATTCTACTTACATTTAAAAAGAGCATATGAACTGGGTTTAGATTAATGTTTTGTATTGTGCATGAAATTGTTCTATTACTTATCAATTAAAAATCATTCTTAGCACCTGTCTCTTTTTATTTCTGTGTCTATAGTACCCATCACTGAGTCTGATTGCTGGCAACTTGATTGACCAGTCCCTACAGTTTTCTTGGCAATGTTTTCAAAAAATACTTTGCCATTGTCTTCTTCCTATAATGAGACAGAGTGACTTTTCAAGATCAATCAGCTGGGTTCCATACCTAAAGCAAGACTAGAACTTATTGTCTTTTGGCTTCTAATCCAGTCACTTTAACCACTATACCAAACTGGCTTATAAATGCCTCCACTTATCAAGTTATAGTGATCTAGTTAACACTATATCAAGTATAATGCTTGTGAAGTTTTTTTTTAAACATAGTATACTGAAGATAATGTCTCCTTCAAGCTGAGTTCAACTGCAGATGCACATCCATCTAGTTTTTGGGTGAAACTGGATCACTAGTTTTAGAATATAGTAGAGCTGAGTGCTATTCTCTTTTTCTGGATTCCCTCCCTCCCCCCCAAAAAACTTCACAGGCTAACCTAAAGCCCTGGTATTAATTCATATCCTTTTACTAACCAGAACCAAGCATTTTTAGTTTCTGAGCCCAGACAAGGTCAGCCATACACTCTCATTTGTTAGGTCAGCTTATTAAAAATAAAATCTTTTAAAAATCAATAATATTGAATATGTGTCATCCAGAAGTCTATAACAACTCACCATGGCCAACTCACCACAACCAACTTGCTGTGACCAACTCACTGTGGGACAACTTGCCTTGGGGCAAGAGTTACACTAATATTGAAGAAATAGTGGAATAGAATAATTAAAGAAAGGATGCCAAACGAGGGACAAAATGAAATGTGAATGACAAAAATTAAAATATTTTTAAAATTAGTTTAAATAATTGAATTGAATTGTCCCTTGGCGAGTTGTCCCTTGGCGAGTTGTTGTGCATTGAATTGGCCATGGCAAGTTGACCATGGTGAGTTGGCCATGGTGAATTTGCTGTGGTGAGTTGTCCCATTTCAACTTCTAACTCCTAGCAGTCCTAATCAACATGGCCAACTGCTCTGCTCTCTGTTTTTCATAATTAATTAAGGATTTTTAGTGTAACTGATTTCATTGTGTACCAATATAACACTTCAGTAGGTTAGTGATTAGCTATCCTGACTAGCTTACTAAATGAACTGTCCTTTTCACTTAAAAGGGAGGAGTAGTGGTACTTTTAAGACTAATCAAGGCTATTTTTAAGATTGATTCATTATGAAATAGCCAATGGCATATTTTACACCCTCCATTAAAATATAGACACCTCTCATTTGGGAGTTTAGCAAGGAATGTTGAAGATTGGGTGATTATATCAATACCCCAAGAATAGTGTAGGGAAGTAGGATAAAGTTTGCACACTTTAGCTGTGATAAATTAAACAGGAAGGATCACCATACAGTATATGGTATTTAGTTTATAGGCTGGGAACAATCTAAGGTCAGCACTGTGATCACAGAAGAATGTCTGAGTTGCCAGGATGTTTTTCAAGTGACAAAATGCCCTAGAAACCCCAGTTGCTTTGTCTCTGCAGAAGAGGCATATAAACTGCAACACTTTCCTCACCTCCACTTTAAAAACTTAAGAGTGTTAGATAATGTGTGCTAAAACCTAACAATTTTAAAAGTGGAGGACAAAGGAGGAAAGAAACTGCTCTATTTTGGGACATTTATCTATAATCCATCTCACAAGCATAAAGGAAAGACACAAAGACACCACGCAATTCATTTTTTTCTAGGGATGCAAAATTATTGTACTGTTATTTCTTTTCTCAGGGATCTGTCAGATGAATGCACTGAAGTGCAATCCACCAGTTCTTGAGCTGGCAGAAAAGTATTCCAGCACAAAATTTGCTGCCTTGATTGCCAAACTTTTTTTCTTTTTCTTTTGTTTAAGTCACAGTAATGAAGACAAAGAACAAAGAATGCCTTATTCTCACAAATTTAGGAAAATGATTGGTAGAAATATCTGGCCTCTCACTAAGCATCACTGCTTATAGACAAAAAAGTGACCATCTCACTCTCCATACTGTGGGGATGATAAAACAACAGAACAGTACGAACTTGTAATGTATCCAATAGTGACAGAACTAGCCACACAAAGCGGACACAATCACCTTCTAAGCAGCACAAGACTAGCACAAGACTCCCTTTGGCTAGGCATTTTGCCATCCTTTGTGTTACTTGGTTGCCTTACGTTCCCAACACACACTGGAAGGCTGTACTGTACTCAATAGTCTTTTAGCATCAGCTAAATGTGTTTTTGATGCCTTCTTCGCAATCAAAAATCATAGGCGCAGGAGTGGGTATTATACTAATGCAGTGTTTCTCAACCTTGGCCACTGGACGATGTGTGGACTTCAACTCCCAGAATTCCCAGCTCTGCTCTGGGGAATTCTGGGAGTTGAAGTCCACACATCATCCAGCGGCCAAGGTTGAGAAACACTGCACTAATGGATCAACTGCAATGAGGCATGTAGATTTGTTTCTGTAGGCTGACCTGATGCCATCAGAATGCAACTATAGTCCTGCATCTGAAACTAAATGTTACTGTGGTCATTAGGATCTAGTGCAGGGGTGTCAAGCTTGCGTCGTCATGGCGTCATCATGTGACATATTGTGACTTCCCCCCCTTTCACTAAACTGGGCTTGGGTGTGGCAAGCACGTGATGCATGCGATCTGTGGGATGCGAGTTCAACAGCCCTGATCTAGTGGAAGGGTAGAAGAGAACAAATTGTCATGAAGAGGAATATCCCAATTTCTATCTTGAAGAGTAGTATTACAAGAGCCTTCAGTGGCATCCTTTGACTATATTATTGGGTTGTTGTTTTTCTTGTTTTTAACCATTTTATCTGAAATCACAGTTGCTGGGGGTGGGGTGACATATAAATAAATAGTAATGGACCACAATTCTAATAATTCCAGGCGGTGTGAAAAAGCTGAGGTAACTGGGGGTTTGCAGGATCTGTAATGCAAGACTCTAGATGGAGGGCATGGATTTGGAAGAGGTTACTTGAAGTTGTGGTAAATTCTTCCAAATAGGTCTTGTACAGCAGGACATGTACCACTTTCTAACTGAAAGTTTTTACTTGAGGACAGTTCATTGTTTAAGAGAACTGAGGAAGTGTTTTCTGAAGCATTTTAGGATGACATTCTGGAAATGTTAAAGATGAATTAATGCAGTGTAAGAGCTGGGAATCGCTGGCTAAGCAGCAAGGAAGCAAAGGACTTTGCAAAGATATATTTTATCCACCCTAATTGGCTGGGTTCACACCTCATATTAACATACACACCACATTTTATAAACCATAGTGTACTGTTTATGGCACAATAATAATAACCCCAAACCATAATATTTTACCTCAGTATGACTTGTTTGTTTTGGTTTAGCATAATGTGTGGAGTAAAGCGAATTGCTACCACAGAGTTAAAATTTGGTCTGCTCATAAGCAAGCCATATTTAATGAGTTCCACCAAGGTGTATGTGATGGCAGTTATGGTGATCCAGTGAGAATCTGTCACCCTCTCAAATGCTTCAAAGTGCAGAGATATGCCCAATAATTTGCATTTCAGGCAGAAGGTGCCCTAAGGCAAGGCTTGGCTGGCTGGTGTGATAGACCAATGCATTCTTGATAGCTTCTGTTGAGAGCAGCTATCAAATGCCCTGAAATTCTCAATAAAAATAGTTGTATAAACTATTATACACCTTAACCAGTTGGATACTCAGTAGAATAGTATGTGGTCTTACTAAAGGGAACTACATTGCAAGAATACAAATCCATACATACTTGGCCAAAAATAACTATTTCTGATTTCAGCAGGGTTTATTTCCAGGGAAGATGACGTAAGAGTCTAGAACTCCCCTTTCAAATTGGTTACTTTCCTGAATTTTAAAGCTTTAAATCAGAAATATTTAAGGCCCATAATATTTTCACCAGACAGAAATGTCATACATTGTTGTGTATGTTGTTATGTTATAGAGAGAAAAACTGCATGCTAATTTTGAACACTGTTTTTCTTTATTTGTTTAAAAGGAGCAGTAACAGTGACTATTAATTCTGTTCTTCTATAAAAATTCAAGCCTGGAAGAAGGATTGGTATATCTGGAACAATTATGTGTTTTAATGTCAGTTTGGCTCTCAGAAGATGATTTAAGTTAATTTTTTTCTGTAAGCATCTCACTAACTTTGAAAGCTAAGGAGTGCTGCCTTGATTAGTACTTGGACGGAAGACTGTATGAGAATACAAAGGCTGGAATTTAAGGGGAAAAAAAGAAATCCAGAAAAAGACAGTACAGTATAAAAGCATGTTGGTACTGTTGCTAAAAAAAAAATGATACAGTGATATCCAGTGGGAGGCAAACAGTATTCAAACACATCTTTTCCTTAGCTTTCCTACAGCAACACACATTTCAGGCATAAAAATAAAGAGGTTGTTTTGCCTCCTAAAGAATAGAATTCTTTATTGGCCAAGTGTGATTGGACACACAAGGAATTTGTCTTGGTGCATACTCTCTCGGTGTACATAAAAGAAACGATACATTTGTCAAGAATAATAAGGTACAACACTTAATGATAGTCATAGGGAAACAGTCAATATAAATCTTAAGGATACCAGCAACAAGGTTATAGTCATACAGTCATAAGTGGGAGGAGATGGGTGATAGGAACGATGAGAAGATTAATAGTAATGCAGGCTTAGTAACTAGTTTGACAGCGCTGAGGGAATTATTTGTTTAGCAGAGTGATGGCGTTCGGGGAAAAACTGTCCTTGTGTCTAGTTGTTCTGGTGTGCGGTGCTCTATAGCATCATTTTGAGGGTAGGAGTTGAAACAGTTTATGTCCAGGATGTGAGGGATCTGGAAATATTTTCACAGCCCTCTTTTTGACTCATGCAGTATACAGGTCCTCAATGGAAGGCAGGTTGGTAGCAATTTTTTTTCTGCAGGTGAACTGTTTATTAACCAAAGTTTTCAGGATGATAAATGTGTTCATCTTTCAGGTGCCACAGCACTCTTCATGGCTGTGGCTGAAATTTCAAACTCTGGTGCTTCTGAAATAGCACTGTTCGACAATGACAAACTTTCCCAGTCAGGAAGTTTGGTTCCCACAAAAGAAATCAAGTGAGTGATTGCAAAAGCTTTCCATTTAAAATTATATTGACTTTACTTGACCGATTTCTATAAGACCACCATTGCAGTATTGCCATAGATACTGAAGTGATGTTGGGATTATGTTAAGGGATTCTCCATGATCAGGCATGACATTCAGATGCTCCATTTCATTCAAAACAGAGTGAAAGACGGCTGAGCTTCAGAGCCCCATTCCTTCAAGCTTCCATCCAACAAATGTTTATGTTAGACTTAAATAAAGCCGGATGAGTTTAGTCACAGAACAATGCCAATACACTCCTCTACCTGCTTGCCTTCAGTTATTCTCAGAATGGCATAGACATTTACTAGGAGATCCCATTCCCAAGTGCTATACTTGCTGTGCCAAAGGGGGACCCTAATGCCCTCCACATCTACCAATTGCTTCACTAAAAGTAATCAATCTTGTTCTTCCAGCAAAGAGCTAGCCCCAGAACTACCATTTTAGAGGATTTTGGCAATAGGAAATATTCTCATCTGGGCATCTCATACATGCCCAGTGACTGGTTAGCTCTTTTCCCCATTTCTCTCAGAATATAGGACTAGTGTAAGCAATTTTTTTGTAAAGATAATATTGAATGCCTGTTATCTTTCAACACTGAATGGTGTAGCTTATTCAACAATCTTGGTTAAGGTATGATAATTTTATAAACATCTTTCTATGGTGTTCTATACAGGAACATTATATTTAATACTGCTTGTTTCCCATGTTTGTTTCCCTTTTAATAAATAAAAAGCTAGTCTGTACTTGTACGCACAACTTGATTTATAAAAATAGCGTGTATTTTGGGTACACTGAAAAAATATCTGTCTATTTTTTACTGGATTCATCCTCAGTAACAAGAGTTCATTTTTATACTTGCAAATATAGGCTTTTATTGTTTTAATATGTTATTATTAGCTGCCCAGAATTGGATTTGCAAGATGGGTGTCCAAATAAATTGATTTATAAATGAATGTACCTAGCTTACTATTTGAAAAAAAGAAGATACAATTACCTACTTAACCAATCTTTCCTTTATATAAATATATATATAATTTCACATCTTTATTAAAACATTATTCTAAACGTATTAATTCATATGTGCCAGACCATGATTGTTTAATAGAATTGCTGAGTGACACCCTATACTAAACTATAAACTATGATTTCCCACCACAGCTTCTGGGTTCACATGGACACTAAGATAAAATTAAGCTATAGCTTAATGTAATCCATGAACCAGGCAACCTTTTCAGCTAATATTAACTATTAACTATTCCCGCAACCCAATTCTCAGTGGAAAATATTCCAAAGAATTCTATTTGACCAAAGTACAGCATCATCTGGCACAGTGATAAGTTTCTTCACTCTGGCCAGCAGGAAAGCAGCAATCAACATAAGAAGACAAAAGAGTTTTCCTACCTCTAAATATAACTGAAATCAATTTTAGGAGAAGGTAATCTGGCAAGATTATGCTGTTTTAATTAATGGATGGAACCAGTGCTTATAATTTGGGAGGAAGGGCTGGGGAGATTGAGCAAAATCATAGGGGTCTTTCTCATCTCTGGCAAAGTGAAGATAGGTTGCTTTCTTTTCCCTTTTTCCAAAGCAAGTTTTTACATGGATGAGGCTGCTGGACAGATCAAACCATAAACCTTTATCCAGTAATATCACTGATCTGCCCACCAACCATCCTCATTGAACACAAACAGAAGCAGGCAATAGGCCTGCTTCTGTTGAGAATAAAGAATTCTCTTGCTTACACCAACTTCTTTACCAGTTCTATCACATAGACTGGAGATATATTTCTCTCTTTTCCCTCTCTAGAAATTACTTGGGAAATGAAATATACTAGAGCCAACCTTTTACTTATATTCTTCCAGTTCTGCACTCAAAACATATTCCTGGGTTCAAATTTGTTATTCTTATATCATCTTGTGTCAGACTATGATTGGCAATTCTGTTAAAATGAAGTCAGTCTCACAAATCTGGTTGCCTTTAGTCATTTTTGATAGTAACTAAAGTATATTATAGCAGCCCACAGACCATCAGTTCTGTTCTCCTTTGCACACTGTACTTTAAAGCAATCTGTATTTAAAAATAATCTTAATTATCATAGACCCCCCCCCACCTTAGTTTGGTAGTATGAGCATGGAAGTTTCTAACTGTGATTGCAATGATACCTGTTGAGGGAAGGGAATTGCAGAGACTTATCCCCAAGATATAAATTCTACCCTACTAGTCCTCATTTCTTCAGCAGCTGCTATCAAATGGCCCAAGACATTTTGCTGCAAGATGTCTCCCCTGCCTTTTTGTCTTCAAAGATAAGGAATAGCAAAAACTTTTCTTCAGCAATAATGATGGGACAATATTGGTTACATCCGAAAGCAAGGTAGACTTTTTGGAGAGGATTTTCTCACTCCGGCTAACATTAGGGCCAGTCCTGGTCAGAATTCTATGAAATTCATAACACATCCAAACAGACTCATTTATTTGCTAGTGAACATGTTAGTAATAGGAATGTTCTCCTTCTCTTAAAAGTATTCCAAACTTGCATAGTACAACTACTACCTATCCATTAGCAATAAAAGCACTTGGTTTCTTAGTTTTTAAAATCTCCACGCAATGGCAATCTCCCAGAAACCCGGAATGCTGAGAAATATACCCATTTGTGGCTTTCCCAATACCAAAAGGAACCATCTATATCGGGGCAGGCAACAGTTTCCAGATGCCTTGGACTATTAACTCTCATGTTATAACTCTGGGAGTTGTAACCTACCATCCCTGTCCTACTGTCCCCATTTATTCGTACCTATTTCCTGTATTTATATCCATGTTTATACTCATTCCTGTTATCTCGTAAATGTTTGACGAACTAAATAAATAATAATAAATAACCTAAGGCACCGGAAGGCCACAAGTTGACTACCGCTTGACCCAAGCTTTGCAGAGTTGCATCTTCTTGAGCCTCAGGTGACAGAAGAATCCCTGGGGCAAAGCGAGCCCCAAAGGCAGCCGTAGAGGAAGACGACTACCCAAGCTCACCTCTCCAAGCGGCGGAGCTCCTTGCGACGGCCTTGAGGCTGGCGCTACTGGGCGAGTAGCTGCTGGGCTGGCTGAGGGCTCGGCTGAAGTGTTCGTCCACCACGGCGCTGATGTCCCCTTGGAAGTAGGTGAACAAGACACACCTGGCGTTGATGTACTCGGCCTCGGGAGGGCGCTCTTTCTCCGGACTGCACTCCTCTTCCTTGATGCTCGGCGGGGCGGCGTGGTTGGAGAAGGAGGAGCTGCTGCTGCCACTGGTGCTGGCGCTCTCGGCGGCTTCCTGCATCTTCGAGTAAAAGGCTAATTTCTGTGAAGGAGAGGCAAAAACGGTCAGGGTCAGGGATCCCCGCTACCCTCCCCTCCCCTCCCCTCCTCAAGTATTTCCTGCACTGGGGGGTGGTGGTCTTGGGAGAGACGGAACACGCTTGCCCTTCCCGCCCGTCTTTCCTCTGGGAGCCCGAGGCTGTTTACCAGGCGATCTGCTCCCATTTGCAATCTCAAAACACGCTTGCGTGTGGGGGAGAGGGGGGAAGCGGAGAGAGCGCGGTTTGCCCCCCCTTCCCAGCTAGCCTTTTTTTCCTCGCGTGCTGCGGCTCATCTAATCGCCTCCAGCCAATAAGGGTACAATTTATCGCCGCAGCCAGGCTGGGCGAAGCTGCCCGAGAAAGCATTAAGAGACGAAGCAGTCGGCAAATTGGCATAGTTACCACCCCGCGAGCTTGGTGGCCGGCTGGAGACCTGGGCGAGAGTCTCCAACACGGTGATTACAGTAGCACACACCGTAGCCTCGTAGCCGTGAAAGCGCGGGAAAACCAGCTAGGAAGAGTTCCGCTCTGCCGCGCCTGTCAGCCGGCCGACTGAGAAGCTCCCCTCATCCGCCGCCTTCGAGGAAAGGAGTTGTCCGAAAGGCGCGCGGGGCTTCCCGCTGCCACGAGTCTCCCACGGAAGGGACGCAAGTCACGTCGAGAGAAATATAGTGCCTGGGCTTCCCTTAACAACTCCAACGACTCCTCCCCGCGCGGAGCGTGGCTTATGGGAGCGGTAGTCTAGTTTAGCCCATTTTAGAAAGCAAAGGGTTAGAGAGAAAGACCGCCATAAGCCGTCGGTCGGTTTCAAGGTGCCGGCTTCATTCGCGACCTCTTTGCCCGGGAAGTCTCCTTCGACGGAGGCATTTGGGACGGATATTAGCCCAAGATATCAACAAGTCGCCTCGCAAGGGCAAAGCTGGCCAGGACGCGCCCGCTGCCTTTTCCGAAACCCGGATGGAAGCTTCGGCTGCTCGGCTTCGGATTCATTGGCCTCGGGGGAGTTTCTGCCACTCTGTTCACTTCCCCGGGGAGCGTTCCTCGGCCCGCCTTCGCTGTGGAAATCTCGGAGAAAGGAAAACCCGATGTGGTCCCGGATCTTCGGTCAGCGCGCGCGGCCTGCGCTCCCTTCTCGGGCGGGCAGGCGCCAGCGGAACCTTTAAAAAACGTCGCTGCCTCGAACGGGCCGAAGGGCTGTTTGCTGGAGCCGAGAAGGCTGCACGGACAAAGGAAACTGGCCTGGGAATGGCTCGGTCGAAAAGGCCACCCACTTGCGCGTCTGGAGAAGGAATCACTGTCTAACAATTCCAAACGACCAAAGGCAGCGAAGGATTTCCCACTCTAAATCAAGTTTATTTTCTCGTTGACAGAGTTAGCAGACTAAACGTCCAGAATACACGAAAAGCATAGGGACGTTCAAGAAAATCGCACATTAAATACTATAAGCAAGGGAAAACTACTCTTAAACAGATCGTTGAACTTGATTGCGATTTAAGCCATACTTTGTGCCTTCGGCTTCAGAGTGCCACAAGTTTTTTTCTGCCCTGGAAACGGGGGGACACCGAACCTCCTGGAAAGACCGTGATCGTCGACTTTTACAGGATTCATTAGATCCAATATTACGTAATGAGCGACCAAGAATAAATTTTGAAGAGCCTTGACTTCTGTCCCAAATGTACAGATTCTCAACGATCACGGAGCACAATTCCAGTTGACTGCTGTTTCTTGGGCGGAAGTCTGCCCTTTCTTCAGAGCAAATGCCTGCAGGGTGCTAATTTAATTTCTTTTTTGGGAAAAATTAGGCATTAGGAATCACGAGCATTTTGAGAGGGCGTTTCACGAGGTGGACGTCCTAAAGTCACGGGACTCTTCCCATATTTAGCCCAAGCAGAAAAACCCTTGTTGGTTACAGGGAGAGAGAGTGAAATGAAAGAGACAAGAGACTTGTTCGTTTCAAAATAGATTTTTGGGGGAAAGGAGAAATTTTCTCCCCAAAAATGTCTGTGGCGAATAGAGAGAAAAATGTATTTCGGAAAGGAATAGGTTATATTTACGAGGTTCTGAAAAAGAAAACGCTTTCTCGAAAATCGGCTAAACATTTTCCGCGTTGGCTTTCCCGCGGTTAAGCTGCTTGCAGCTGCTACTTTTAGGAAGGGCCGAAGCAAATAATTTGGATTCGGATGCAGTGTTAAGTGCCTGGAAAACTAAATCGGAGAAACGCTTTCAAATGGGACTTTGTCAGCGAACAAACAAGGCTCGACCAATCTCTACGTCAACAATGCTTTCCTTTCGAAAATCAAGTGAGAAGGCAACTGGAAGGATTCCCAGTCGCGGAGAAAGCGATTACCAATGGCTACTAACTGTGATGGCCAGTACATTCTGGTGCCCTCCCTATCCCAACATGTTGGAAACTGCAACTTGTTGGGCCACTGGCCCTGATCCGGGGGTTCTGATAAGAAAACTGTAGGAAGGTCACCTGATCCACTGCTATCCAGAAAGGGGGAAAGCACATTATTACAAGCCGAAAAATTGTTCAGTCTTAAGACCTTTCCCTTCCAGAATCCTTCCATTCCGATGTTCAGGTTATCTTAGGCACATGTCTACTTCTTTTATTCTGAAAATCCACTGTAGGTTACAGCCCTTAATGTCACAATGTCTGTGCCCCAGAATTGTAAAACACCTGGTTTTCAAAGCAGCCACTGACAATATTGCAATGCAAAATCCGCTGGAATTCCACAAAGTAGCAGGTAATGAAAATGGAGCATCTTCTCAGTGAAGACCCTTTGTTCTGAGTTTACAAGTAAGTATTCTTCAAAATAGAATAATGGCAATGGATAATTTTGTTGCAATTTATATAAAGTAAATCAGCTGAGAAATTTAAGATTATTGTGGAGGGTGAGGGAACAAGCAAATGAACACATTGCCTTCACATTTCTTCATTTTATGTAGAAAATTGATTTCAGTTTCCGGAAGATTTAAATCAAATTTATTTTAGATGATTTCTTGGGAAGCAGAAGTTAGGCATGCACAGTGCATCCATTCCTTGATATTTGCGACTTCAGACATCTTAGAAGGCAGCCCAAACAGCCCCATTTCTTGGTTAATGCGGCACTTCATTTCTGAACAAAAGGAGAGGAGGGGAAGAGAAACAGGTGCAATTTTCTTCTAAATCCTCTTTTAATCCTCTTTTATCCTAACAGGTTTAGAATTAAACAATATTTTTCTGTCACTGTAAACAATAACAACAACAACAATATTAGGCCTGCTCAGGACGAATTTATTCTAAGAAACGCATTCTATCTAAATAGATATATTAGGTGCACAATCTTGTTCTAATCACATGGATTAAAGGTTGTTCAAACGATTAAAAACAGGAATTTCATTGTTTTTAACAAAAGATCCTAAAGGATAACCTGCTAGCGATTTATAGTCAGTCACATCCTATCACGAATACAGAGAGAATAGGAACGTCTGCATGACCAGAAACCGCGGGTCTAAATGAAGACGCAAGAACCAGTTCCATTTCGTATCGACTCTCACAATGGGTTACGCAGTATGAAGAAGATGTTTTCCTAATGGAAAACCTAATGCCGTGGGCGGGGTATCAAAAGTCTGCAAAGCAGGTTAGCCAGGTTTTAGAAACCCACGAAAAATTTCTAACACGCATGCAGAATATCTCGAGGTCAGAGAGATTTACTGACAGGTGAGATCCCGGTACTAAAGCCCGACACGATACCATTACCTTCTTCTACGGCTATGTATACGGACCTAGCCTAAAATAATGAGGGGGGCCGTAAATGTTTTCTGTGGCAGAAGCTTTTCCGGACAAATTCCACAATTGCTTAAATCATAATTGACGTAGATGAATTTCGGATGGCACCGGGCTCCGGTTTGCTTAGCTGCTTTCGCTATCCGAGCGAGCGCTCTGAACACACCTTTCTAAGTTGAAAGCTAACCGATAGTTGCAAGCT
Organism: Ptyas mucosa; assembly: GCA_012654045.1. Taxonomy (NCBI): domain Eukaryota; kingdom Metazoa; phylum Chordata; class Lepidosauria; order Squamata; family Colubridae; genus Ptyas; species Ptyas mucosa. The sequence continues at coordinate 349,517 of WNWU01000109.1, read as the reverse complement.
AAGGATCTTTAATTCCGCCTCTACCAATCGTGGCGGTCAGGGCGGTGAATCTCCTCGGATCCCGCGGGCGTCCAGAAGGTTTACATCAGCGATTTGGCAGGCCTTTCCAACAGTCCGTTTGGGATTTGCCCTTTAGGAGTTGTCCGCAGGAGGAAGTAGCGCGCCCGCCCGCCTGCCTGCCCGCCCAGATTCGATCCTACGCAAAGGAACCCAACCGACTCCACACAAAGAACTGGAAGAAATGAAATCCTTCGCCAGGACCACCAACCCCACTGCAGCCCGAGCATTTTAAAAGGGGTGACTACTCTACTCTACTCTACCCTCCCACCCCCCGGACTCATCCATTGCGGGAAAGAGGAAGCTATTGGTCGACAGCGCGAATAAACCCCGAAGCGAATAGGACCAGTACCAGGTCAGTCTCCCCCACGCAACCTCGCCCTTTGGAAGGAAGCGCCCGTCCAGCGACCTACCTGGTGGTAAGGACTGTAGGCTGCTGCGAAGTAAGGCTGAGGAGGACCGTAGACTTGGTACATAACATCCAGACAGCTCATGGCGAAAGGCGGCTGGGCCTGGCGCCGCAAAGCGGGCTAGGAGGCCAAGCCAAGGGGCGGCTTCTTCATGGGGCTGCCTGGGAAGCAGCCGAGCCCCTCGGCCGCTAGGAAGAAGTGAAGCCGCCCTGGGAAGACGCGTGCTTTGCTCTCCCTCCTTCGACGCGCCCGCAACAGCCCACCAGCTCAGGACCCAAAGGCGCGGCGGGCGCCCGTCGGGAGGCATTTAAACGGCAGGGCCGGCGTCAAGTGGAGGCGGAGACGGGCCAGTCCGCGGGACCAATGGGGAAGCCGCGTGCGCGCGCCCCCCGGACGCCCTAGTGCGCCGCGGCCACTCGTGCTGCGCTGCTTTGGGCTGCTGCAAGTAGGGAACTGGCCCGGCGGTGCTGAATTTCTCATACTTCCCTGTAGAATAACAGCGGCGGCATCGTCTCCTGGAGGCTTCGTCGAGGATCGATTGGTTGTATCCCTGGTCCTTCAACTCATGAACACCTGAGAAAGGTCCAAAATCTGGAAATGCAGTGAGAGAACTGGGGCGAATCAGCACTGGGGATCGACTGATCCACTTCTTCGTTCCATACTAGGAACACAATTTTTCTGGGTGCCTTGATACATTCAGATTGAAAATGCATGGACGTTGGAAAGGGATTGAGGGCGGTGGAACCCTCCTATCCTCTTTTTTCCGTTCCTAGTTCTGGTTAGCTAATAGATGGGCTTTGTTCCCCTAACTGAGGTGCTGCGGTTCTAATGCATTCTGTACCATAAGGTAACCACATAACCTTGATTTGTACAATGTGAAGCTTACTTTGTGGATCTGTGCATAGTACAAATGGAACTGGTGATTAACTGGGCTGGCAGAAGAGTTTAAGATGCTAATTTAGTAAAGGGGACTCAGAAGGAACCTAACTTTGGATGTTTCTATTATTTTTTTGCTCTTATCCTCTGCTTCTTACACTTCCTATCTTGTTGAAATGGAGAACCTGAAAGTTACACATCTTTTGTGACATTTAGGTTATTTTTTCCTTTTCCTTTTCTAATAAAGTAATGTGATTCTTTTTGTCCCAACCAAGTCATAGGAAATTATGAAATCATTAGTATATTATTGCAATATACTAATGCTGATAGATATACTAATGTTAATCTATTTCAAAATCTGTTCTGATTTTAAAATGCATATGTGTGATGTGTAGGTATGTATATGCACAATAAACGCAACACTAAATATGGTACTTTCTTTTCTTTCATTTCCATATTCATCTACCTGGAATAGTAGTGATTTGTATGACTTTCCATGTTCTTAGTTCCTTGGCGTTTTAAAGCCAATGAGTTATAGCATCAGTACTAATTAAGAACAAAAAAGTAGTCTTGTAGAAATGAAATTAACAAGAAGGCATACAATTGTGTATAGAACATGTTCACTTTGCCAACTTGGGACAGAGAGGAGAGGCTGTCCCAGGATATGGGTATCTACCTCACACCAGTTGTAAACAAACCAGGCAGAACTGATCAAATTAACTTCACACCAGTCAATGCAAAAAAATAAAATCAATTCATAATAATTCATGCATATTCTCTCCCTCCCTCCCTCCCTCCCTCCCTCTCTCTCACACACACCTCTGTATATGCAGAATAGCATATCCTTACTGTATTTTGGAGAGGCATCTCAGTATGTAGCAGCACCTGGTCAATCTTGTCTTCGTTTGGATGCTAAGCTGACTTGGGCCTGGTTAATACTTTTTTCCTCACTAGCACCCCAGAGTATTCTAGAATCATGCAGTCATTGTTGTGCCAGAATAAGAGTAGTAAGGACAGATTAGTAAGGACATTCTATCACTTCAATACAGCAATAACTGAGTGATGGAATGAAGATGTTATAAGTCTTTGGTATGGAAATGACCTTGGATGTGAGATCCCTTGAGAATTTCAGGACTGCAGACTAGACTGGAAAGTTGAGAAAACATCTTGGAAGAAAGAAAGAGCAAACCACTTCCACAATGTTGCCAAGAAAAGGGCACGGGCTGAATTTTCTATTCATATAATCCTAGAAGTTCAGCTTCATTTGAGAATGTCTTTTTTACTCCGAGGGATAGATTATGACGGGCAATAGGGTGGGAGAAAAGAATAACCGCTGTCTCAAACAAAAGCTCATGCTTTCTGTTAAGAATCTAAGCAAATGTTTCCCTTAAAATGAAAGAAAAGAGTCAATACTGACATCCACCATGAAACTCTTGTGCCATTCAGATCATGAGCAAGTAGAAGTGGCTCATCCTTAAGGTGGCCATACAAAGATGTAGTGATGGGGACATCATTCGGTAAGATTAGGTAATCCAGTGAAGAACCTTGCATCCATATCTATTTTTCAGATATGGAAATTCAGCATTAGGAATCAGCCTAGATGAATGCAAAACCAGCATTCTGGAACAAAGTCAGGGAGCGCTGCCAAACTCCAGCTTTTGACAAGAGGAGACACTTCTGATCCTCAACTCACCCTAGCTAGATTCTCCATTCAGGAATAGGATTTGGTTGCTGGTGAAAGATTTCCCTCTCCTGTCCCCATGAGCATCACACCCCACCTATCGCAGAGACGCTTTCTCCATTAAACAAAATAAGAGGTGGTAACTGATGCAATAGCTTAATATCTGTTATGGAGATACCATATAATGGCTGCTATTTCTGGTAAATGGCCATCATCATTGATTGTGGTTTTCTTACGATCAGCTCACCTGGCAGTCGTCCTTTCTTGAATATATGTGGTTGCTGACATCAGGAAGTAGGAGTTGCCATTGGTTGCTTTCTAGCTAGGAATTGGAAATAAGAATGTGTTCACCTATGTATTTGGCCAAAGATTTCCTGGCAGCTGGCCTTGTAGAGTCACTTCTCCCAAATGAGCTGGAAGACAGCGTAATGACATTTGAAATAGTGCTAGCATGAAACATCGGCAAGGTACACAAGCTGAAGCAGGAAAACATTCCTAATTGTCATTAAAATGTTTTGGATGCATGTGAAGTTCAGAATCCACAAAAATATATTTACATTTAATCAAATTATATAGTGTTGAATAGGACCCTAAAAAGGTGTTAAAGGAATGTCCAGTTGTTTCAATCTGTTCACAAGTCTACTTATTTTACATTGTAACATGACACGTTTTAAACTAGAATCAGTTCACAGAATTTACCTCCTAATCAGTTTATCGCTTTATCATGGCATAGAGATACCTCTTATTAACTGTATAATTTTAATGAACCACACATCAGCATATGAAATCTGTTTGTAGTTTTCTTCATTCAGACGGTAACATTTTAATTGGACATGCTGTTCTTTTAAAAATGTAAATACTCTTTTAACAACACACAGGCTTCTCTGTTTCACAAGCTTTTGTGTCCCTTTCTAAAAGCTGGATTTGGTGGTTGTGATTCAAGTTAGATTACTGTAATGTGCTCTAGGTGGAAATATTCTTGTTGACTGCTTGGCTATTTGCTAAGTGCACAAGCTGGTAATTTGTCTCTTGGTTGAATTTCCAAGAGCGTGTTACCAATATTTGCACTGGCTTCCAAGTCCTTTCTTGGCACAATTATGGTGTTGGTTTTGACCTAAAGTCCTTAAATAAATAAAGAGGTGCCATTTGGAACTTTACACAAAACAGAGAAGCCTTACCAGATGACATAGAGATTGCATTCCTCATAGACACAGATTGCCAGAATGCAATATTATCCTGGCCATGTTCTTCTGTCCTGTAGCCGCATTAACTGTGTTGACAGAATGCAATGTAAACCAAGTATGTCATTTCTAAAACATCCAGGATTTCCTCCTATGCTAAGGGAATCCTGTTAGTGGCTGATGATACAGACACAAAACAGCCTTAGAAGGGGTAGATATTTAACTTCTGCTAGGGAATTTTAAGGATTAAGATACCAACAAGCATTAAAATATTTGACCTCAAACATCTGCAGTGGAAACAAGTGTGTGGTCAATTAGTCTTCATGGCCACTTTATGCATGTTTATAGGGCTGCAGTTTCTATTGAGTTTATGGGATTATTTTTAAACAAATATACTAAAGAGAACTGCTAATTAAAAAAATAGAGCAGTTAATTCCCTGCCATCCCAAGCAGGAGGAGAAAGAGACCATCCATCCATCCATCCATCCATCCATCCATCCATCCATGAAATTCTTCAACCTATTCACTTCTGTTCCTGAGCAGCATAATTAGTGTCATCACCAGTTTTGCCTCTGAGAAGTAGGGAAAAAGCTGGAAAACCCTGCTATAATGATTTACCATATTTTTCAGTGTATAAGACGCTCCGACTATAAGACGTACCTACCTTTTTTGGTGAAGAAAACAAGAAAAAGAAATCTGCCTCTGCCTCCCAGCAATTTAGCTTCATTACAGCAAACAGCCTGCTTTACTTTCATTTTTGTTTTCAGCATAGCTTGATTAGCACAAGAAAAAAAAATCTGCTCCAGCAATTTACCTCCTTGCAGCAAGCAGTAGAGCCCTGCACAAAACATCTGAGAGCAAAACAGCTGAGAGTCGGGAGGCCGATCCAATCAACTTGTGCTAATTAGGCTGTGCTGAAGCTGAAACGAACTGTTTCTTCTTGCTGCTTGCTACAAGGAGGTACTGCTGGGAGGCAGAGACCAAAGGGTGGGGGTCAGTGGGTGGGCAGGGCTACATTCGGTGTATAACACGCACCTAAATTTTCACCCCCTTTTTGGGGGAGAAAAAGCTGCATCTTATATTCTGAAAAATACGGTAGCTTATTTAAATTAGCTACATAGGGATAGACATCTTGGTTAGTCCTTGGTTGGGAGACCACCAGAAAACTCCTGGACTGTAATTGGAGGGGTTTAGAAAAAATGCTTTAACAAATTACTTCCATATTGTTGCCAGGGAAACTGGATTGTAGTGTCCATGAACTCATCAGAAGTTGAGCTTGACTGGAGAGAGTCAGGAAAGAAGAGAAGCATTAGATATTATAAGTGAAGCATCCAGAACAATAAATGGTGTTAAACAAAGCATGTCCCACCATCACTACATACTTACGGACCATTGTGAAAGTGATGGGAATGACTAGGATGCTTAGCATTTATTTTGCAATGGGTGTTTAAACAGGCAGTGAAGAGGGTTGTAAGCAGTTTATGAGTTGCCAGCTATTCTTTAGCAACCAACAGTTTTTACAGTATTTCCATTTCCATTTTTTGGGGAATTAGGCTAATGATTTTTCTTTATTGTGAACTGAGACCATTATGTGGATGGCAACGGAATACTTCTTTGGGGGCTATGAAAGAATATTGGCATGGGCTGTACTATTTCTCAAGAAAGAAAACACTGTCAGAGTTAGGTAACATTTGTACAACAGCCGACAATATTTTTTGCAATAGAAATAACACATGGAATACTTTACAGAATAGTGCTGAGTTTCCTTAAACTCAGAATAATGCAGAATAATATTTATTGACACACACCTTACTGCTCCAATATTAACATGGCTGAAAATGGGTGGTGGCTTATTTATGGGTGATTTTAGGTTGAGAAATAGAAATATGGATCTGCTTTATATCACTCACTTTGTCCTTCCAATTCTCTCTATATCTGGAGTTGAATACTGATAATGCTTGAATTATCATGATAGTTGAAGTAATGATACTTGAATACTGATAATGCATATTTTCTTTTTATGTTTACCCTGAGCTATGCACTCAGTTAGTGTTCTCTTTGTAAACTGTTTTCATCTCATGCCTTATTTCCCATGACAAAGAGTCGATGTTCAGATTTATTGCTTATTCTTCATTGAATGCATCTCCTGTTTTGCTACTGCTGCCCTGAGACCTGGATCAGCTTCAAGGGGAAAAACTTTCTTCCAGCAGTTTTCTTTAGAGGAAGATGCTTCCAATTGGTAGAGCCTTCACATATACATTCTTAGGAATATATCGTGATTTGCCTTGTGGTACACATGAAGCTAGTGATTGAAGACATTTTTCACTAGGGAAAGGCATGGGGTAAATGAAGCAGAGCAATGCATGCAGAGACACCAAATGAAATGCCCTTAAGCGGGATTTTTTTAAAAAATTTGATTTATATGCCACCCTTCTCCGGAGACTCAGGGCAGCTTATAATGTGTTAAGCAATAGCCTTCATACTTTTGTATTTATTTATACAAAGTCAGCTTATTGCCCCTACAATCTGGGTCCTCATTTTACCTATCTTAGAAAGGATAGAAGGCTGAGTCAACCTCGAGCCTGGTGAGATTTGAACTTGCAGTAATTGCAGGCAGCTGATGTTAATAACAGTGCTTTAGTCTGCTGCGCGACCAGGGCTCTTGTTGTTTTCTTATGGTTATTGTTTTTGTCTAACCTGAACCATTTTATGGTAGCATAGTGCAAATATTCCAACTGGAACTTTTGGTCCTTGCTCTTTTGGCTATATATCATGATGCCTTTTAAAAGAAGAATGGCCGCAGGTGATGGAACAAACCTCATGGCACATCTACTATTGGTTTTCCATTGATGTAATGAAGGAAAGCATCATATGTTGTGGATTTCATGGGCAGAACATTAAATACACTAGCTCTCTCTGATATTAGGAATCTGTGGCTCAAAAGCAGACATTACTTCCTTTTGCATCGAGTATCTTTGAACTCAGCATCTAAGGTGTGGCAATCGATTCCAAATCATGTCATCAATGATTCTGAAGTTCATTCAAGAGGGATTACATCCTGACTTCTTCAATTTTACTTCAATTACTCCCTTTCTAAAAAGACATTTATTATCTCTTGGATTCAGCCAATCAACCTCTTTGCTAAAGGATAAGAGCAAATATAACAAGTATTGAGCAGACTCAAGATAAGCCAGATTCTTTGAAGTTGTTTATCTATTATTAAGAGCATTTCTTGTATTCTCAGGTTACCACAAGAGAAATTCATCTGGCAAAAATTAAAAGGGTCTATGTAATATTCTGAACGTATCCATAAATAAAATTGAGAAGTGATAGCATCCAAGGCCCAGCAGATGTAAGATAATTTTATTCTTGAAATCCTTGGTAGAAAGATCAAATGTTCTTTTGAAGATTCTATCAGTTTATTTAGTGGGCCAAGCCAACTAGGGTCTAAAGGCACTTGGAAAAACTCCACCAGATGGCAGCACATGGATATAGTGGTGAGCCATTATAGTTCCTTCACCACCAAATAGTTCTCTGTTGTACTGTACATATACTCATTTAGCAATCTCTGCCACTTGTGTTGAACATGCCCCTATTTGCTTTAAAGCTTCCAATTCCTTTGGGTTGCAAGAAGCTAGATAGCAGAAGACCATATCAGCAGTAATCAGTGTTCTTCTATATCATTTTTCATAACGGGGGGAGGGGGAGAAGAGCATGTCTGTAGGCAAGTTCAAACATTTTACATGGATGTGTGAATCAAAATACTGAAGCTCTGAATACATCTATTACTATCTATCTAACTTAATAATATTTGAATTGCTGAAACATTTCAGTAATTAAAGAAAAATTATAGAGGGCACACAAAAATAAGGTCACGTGAAGGATAGATATGGAGGCTGATAAACCACTGGAACTTAGTGTTCTATGGTATACTTTATCTTGTAATGAGTTGACATAGTTTCTGGCATATCGTGCATTTCTTATTGCAAGATTTTTGGATCAGACGAAGAATGGTAGACTAGCGTAAATGCTCAGTAAATGCTTATTAGTCCTGCAAAGCAAGCTATTATAGGCTAGTTTTACAACTTGCTTTGGACTTAGTTGTAAAAAGAAAATTAGAGTCTCTTGCTTGAAGATAAGTCCAGAAGGAGCTGAATAAAATGATGAGGATTCAACCCAATTTTTGGATGGATGGAATAATTATTGTCATGTTAATAACTAAGATTATCTGGATAGATTAAATGTTAGTTAAAACAATTGAAAACTGTAGAACGTTTATAAATTGTTAATTGCATTGTGTTTAAACCTTAATGCCTCTGGCATTTTAAACATGGCTCTTGATTATTTCAATATTTTCAATGTTGTATTTTATAACCCTTTGTAAGGTTTTGCTCCAGGAACAAAATTAGAATTGATTGATGATAAGGATGAGGATATCGTTGAATCGAAAGCCACACAGTTCTGCTTTAGAATGATAAAACATCTGGTTTTAGGAACCTTTGGTCATGGTGATGGTGGTGGGTAAATCTTCCTCCTCGTCCTGATCTTTGTTAATCTCTGACCCCTGAGTGTGTAAAGACACACGCATGTCTTTCAATCTTCCAGCTTTTCCAGCATGCTCTTGCCAAGCCATACTTCAGTTTCTCGCCTTCCAGTTCCATACAAACACTACACAGTCCACACATTCCTTCAGCGCAGTAGCAAGCTTTCACATTTCTTTCAACAAGAAGCATAGATTACTGTCACAGGAAGCAAAGCTGAAGTCATTGCTGAAACTCATATTTGCCGCTTTCTGTTTATCCCTTTCATGCCAGGGGGCGGGGTATCTTGTGACCACATTGTGCAGTCCCAATCGATACTAAAAGGGTCCCATTTTTCCTCGTTGGAACTTTGATGCATATTCTTTTACCGTCCAGCAGCCCCCATTGGAACAAAGAAATGCAGTCTTTCTTGCACCACATGCAGTATAATTTCAAGAGGGGCTATGTTTTCTCCTGAAACTACTGGCTATTCTTCTGTGTAAATCAACCCCAAATTTGACACTTTCTCAGATTACTGTTAAAATGTGCACAGTGAATGCTAACCAGGGGTGGGTTCTACTTACCTTTACCACTGGTTCGCAGCGGGGCTGCAGACGCTCTTCTGTGCATGCGCAAAAGCATTTTGATGATGTCGGGGTTGGTGGGCAGAGCCTCCCACCGGTTTTACTACCAGTTCTATAGAACCGGTGCGAACCGGCGGCAACCCACCACTGAAGCTAACCACGTGGTATATGGCAGTCTGAAATATGGAAGAGGAAAGGAAAAGAATTGGGCATTAAAGCTCCAGATTAGCATCATTAGGTCTCATCAGGACCCGGAAGCCAAGCTCCAGGTCCATTATGAAATATCCTCTTCCCAGACTTAGAAGTCTTTTGTATCACAGCATCTGAACCAGGGGTGAAATGCTCCTGGTTCGGACCGGCTCGGGCAAGTAGGTAGCGATGGTGGCAGGCAGTTCAGAGAACCAGTAGCAAAAATCCCTGCCCCTGCCCCCCGTGCCCAGCTGAGCCGTGCGATCATCAGAGCTTTTTTTCCCTTTTAAATGGCTCTGACGAGCTGATCCAAACTCTGACGATCCCAGCTGAGTTGCCTGCCGATCAGGCAACTCAGATGGGATCATCAGAGCCTTTTGAAAGCATTTTTTACATGGTTTTACATGTAAAAAATGGTTTTAAAAGTTTTTAAAAAATGGCCACACCCACCCAGTCACATTAACCCCCCCCCCACCAAGCCATGCCCACAGAACCGGTAGTAACAAATTTTAGATTTCACCCCTGATCTGAACATATAGAGATATATGTTGATATCTGAACATATAAGCATATAGAACAACACTTCCCCCAGAGATCTGGATAGCTCTAAGTCTTCTGGTGTTGTGTAAGGCATTAAACTTGTTTCCTTGGACACTTGGGTTGGGAGATTAAGCCACTCCCATTGGTGCATTTGTTTGATAGATCTGAAAATGGTAATGCATAGCTGTCAAGCCTTGTGGAGTAAATCATACCAAATACATTGTTTCAGCTCAAATGCAAGTCGATAGTGAACTACTGTATTTTATGATGGAGACATCTAAATGCACAATATTAGAATCCAGAATGAATTGAGTATAAACTTCAGTGAGCATGATAGTAGCAGCTAATCATTGATCAGGGGCTGCTAAATTGTTATGATTCGATGAAATAATGATGACCATGATAAATCAAGAGTTGATTTAATGGCTATTTTATATAAAGTTCCATACCTGTTAAGGTTTATGGGTGCAGACTAACTTCTTCTCCTGAAGGGAGCACAGAAGTCTATTGGCTCTGTAGCTGTAGCAGAAATTTGATACAGATTCAGGATTCAACTCTGAAAGGTGAGAGGTTAAGTTGATGGATTAATAGCAGCTTCCAGATGAAAAGAAACATGTAACATTTAGATCTTGAAATAGCTTATTCATATAAAGGTCCAGAATGATCGAGCAGGGTTGAGTGCAAATGGAGACATAAATAAATCACACCCATGAAGCTGTGGACCAAAAAGATCGCTCATGGTATGAACATATACCTTCTTCAGACACTTGAGGATGTCAAAGAATGCTTAGGATCCATTCCTTGCATTTTTTGAAGTTATTTGTGAAATAGCATAGCATGGTGAATTACATTGAAATATTTTTGCTAACTGTTGCAAAAACGGTGTTACACGTTTTCACAGGGCTGGGTAACTTCTGAAGCTCGTCTTCCTATGGAAACATCCTCCTTGTTAGTTTCAGATGACAGTTCAGGGCACTAGAGAGACCCACTTGTGTATAAAGAGGAGAAGAGACAGAAGAAGATTTAGCACTGCATTTTCACAGGGGCAAGAAATTCCATCCCTCTCCAATGTGTTTTGGCAGGCAGCCTGGCTCCTTGTCGAGCACATGATCCTTCGATTGCCTCCTATTTCTGGCTTGGATCTAGATCTTGATAGCTTAGCAAACCATGTTAAGAGGTTAAAATTAGGCAGCTGAAGCTGTGATATCAGAGACCCATCTCCAGCAAAAGGAAGATCAAGAAAGACAAGACAAAACAAAAAGATTTAAGGATTTTAAGACCAAATGTCAGCAGCACTACATAAGGGTTCTGTATTTACTCCGATGAAACAGTAGTATAAGAGACATCTATCTGCTCATCCTTCTGCTTTGGGTTTAGCATGACTATTCTGGTGACCAAATAATGAGAATTGGGGAAACAGACATACCAAGTCAGGCTACTGGTTCCTCTACTGTGTTTCCCCAAAACTAAGACATATCCTGATAATAAGCCCAATCAGGCTTTCAAGCGCATGCGCTAAAATAAGCCCCCTGAAAATAACCCCCCCAATACTAAGATGCATGTACAAGGGAGGAAAGGGAGAGGGAACATTAGCGTCGCTGCCACCCAAGATCAGCAGGCCAGATTCAGTGAGCTGGATGCACCGTTGCCACTTGGGAGAAGATGAGAGGAAACACTGCAAGAGAGAGCCCATTTCTGATGTCGTTCTCCTCCCGAGCGGTGGCACCATGTTCAGCTCCCCGAATCTGACTTGCTGATCTCGGATAAGCAAGATGCATGGAGTGAGATGGGGCTCTCCTTGCCATCTCTTCTCCCCCACTTGCTGGGCATGGCAGGAGCTGGAAGTCAGGTAAGACACAGTGGAGAAGCGAGACACGTGTCTTATCTGACTTCCAGTTCCTGCCATACCTAGTTGGCATGCGATGGAGCAAAGTCCGTCCATCCATGGGGAAGTGTGGCCAACAAGAGTCCCGCTGGCATGGCCAACCACTGGGGGGGGAGGGAAGAGGGTCGCTCAAAGCCCAGTGAGGCACCCGCTCCTGCTCAGCACTTGAGATACTCTGTCTTGAGGTGACTGAGGCAGGCGCCATGGCTCCAGACGGTGAGCGCAAGCAGCTCATACTCGTTCTGCAGGCCAGTCGAGATGGTCAGCATCTCCTTGAGGAGGGCCCACGCATGCACCAGAATTCCCAGGAAGTCGTCTTTGAGGCAGCTTGTTTTCCAGTTCCCCAGAGACTTCTCTGAGTTGGCATAGGCACCCCCATCTGCGTGAATTCCCTGTGCAGGTAGTTGCCATAGCTTTCCCCACCATCCAGGTCATAGATGGTGCTCTTCTGGATGCTTTCCAGCACGTGCGCCATGTCCTCCACTTGCTGGCCCAGGATAGTGAATTCCTCGTGCAGCATCTGAGTGGGTGCTGCTGCTGCCACCACAGAATGCAAGCATTCACCCTCTCTATCTGCTGTGCAGCGCAGGTGGTTGCTCACCCTGAAAAGCAACTGACACTTCTCCGGGTTGTCGTTCTCCTCGTAGTCCCTGTTGGGCACGAAATAGTGATGGAATGTCCCGTTGGACATCTCCGGATAAAGCGGACTGTCAAAATAGCCATGGCACAAGCTGATCAAACAGCTCAGCAGCCACACCAAGAGGAGCCCCAGCAGTATCCCGGGGCAGAGGGGGTGGAGCTGCCCCGACACCCTAAGCATCCCGAAGTGGAAGAGGGCAAAGGCAACTCCAATCGTGCCTAGTTTCAATTCCTCTGGTTGTGGCTGCCTTTCTTGCAGGGCTTCATTGGTACCTGCTGGCCCTTGCTTGGCCCTTCTCACTCCCTGTGGAGAGTTCTCCTTTGCACCCAATTTGCCCCCAAAAACTTTGGTTTTTTTTTTTTTTTGTGGCCTGATCCTCACCAGCAATACTGTGGGAAAGAACCAGCCACACCTATCCCGCTTCAGGGATAAGACCCCCGATAATAAGGCCAAGGCCATATTTCGGGGGTCAAAAGAAAACAAGACAGGGGAAACATGGTAGTTTTTAGCACAGAGAGGGGAAACCTGTGAATGTAAGGTCACATTTAATTCTCAGCATGTTGTTATGCAGATCTTGAAAACAAGACTATTTTCTATGGAAATAATTTTTTTCCCTGAGCTGTGAGATCCTTCATAACTTAAACCATCATATAATTAAGATCTACTGTATAGGACAGTGATGGCTAACCTTTTTGCCGTCACGTGCCAAAAGCGTGGGGAGCGTGGGGTGGGGGTTGTGTGTGTGTGTCTGCCCATACCCATAATTCAATGCGCCCTGCCCCCACGCATATGAGTGCATGACCCCCATGTGCACTCCCCCTGCTTTTGGCATGCGATAGCATGGTGGGCCTGGTGGGCCCATTTTTCGCCCTTCCCAGGCACAAGAGGCTTTCTAGGAGCCTGGGGAGGGCGAAAACGGCCCATTTGCCAACTTCTGGTGGGTCCAGAAGGCCCGAAAATCAGATGCATGCACCGGAGCTGAGCTAGGGCAACACTCGTGTGCCCACCAATATGGCTCTGCGTGCCACCTGTGGCACGTGTGCCATAGGTTCACCATCACGGGTATAGGATGTGACTGTGACTGCATTATACAAAGACAAGATGGAAATTAACATTTCTGTCATCTCCTTATGAATTCTTTTCCCTTCAGAAATATATTAGAAGAATTCAAAATTAAAGCTCTTAGATAGTGTTGTAGATCCAGAACCAATCATGATTCCCAGGAAAGTCATATAGCATATGCGGTAGTATGAACAGAGCAAGCGAGGTCAGACTGATGAAAGCAGTGTCACTACATAACAACACAAACCCAACTCTTTTTCTATGCGTACACAATATCACATAAACACCCAAAAGAGGTAGAGTTTGTACTGTGATACTGTTTCCATAATTTTAATGAAAGTAATAAGATCCCGCAGATATCACTGCATCTATGCTACAAATATAGATTTACTTCATATATGTCTAATTAATGAGGGTTTAAAGAATCCTTAGTATGCTCATAATGCCTCTCTTGAGATCTTTAGGCATTCTGACAAAGACAGCTCTCGGGGTTTTCTTAGGAGAAGGAAAGACTATTTGAAGTAATTTAATTCTGACAGTATTAATATCAGTGAAGATCAGCTACACAAGATTTCCTATTTTTGATAATTTCTAGATGTATTAAGATTACAACTTCCAGAAATTCCAGCCAGGCCATAAGGGATGAGAATTCTGGAAGTTGCATTCCCTAATATACCTAGACCAGTGATGGCTAACCTTTTTGCCATCGTGTGCCAAAAGTGGGGGGAGCGCGGTGGGGGTCACACGCATGCGTGCCCACATCCATAATTCTATGCGCCCCACCCCCCCATGCTCCCCCCACTTTTGGCATGAGATGGCATGGTCAGTCCGGTAGGCCCATTTTTTGCTCTCCTCAGGCTCCAGAGCCTTTCTAGGAGCCTGGGGAGGGCAAAAACGGTCTTCCCCACCCCCCAGAGGCCCTCCGGAGGCCAGAAACAGTGTGTTTCCTGACTTCTGGTGGGCCCAGAAGGCCTGAAAATCAGCTGGGTGGGGCATACATGCGTGCCAGAGCTGAGCTCGCGTGCCCACCGATATGGCTTCGCGTGCCACCTGTGGCACCCGTGCCATAGGTTCGCCATCACGGACCTAGACGATGCCAAAATATGAATTACTATCATATAATCAACAGCATGTATTAATTCATTATTGAATTAATACTTGTCACCTTTTTGGTATGTTCATTATAGACTAATAATATATTGTACATCACATCTGTCAGTCTTGTGGGCTGGTTAATGTGTTAAACAAGGGCAGGGGTGGTATTCACTTACCTTAGCTACCGGTTTGCAAATGTGAGCATGCATGCGCAGAGGGTAAAAAAATGGGACGTGATGTCATCCAGATGGGTGGGCGGAGCCTCCTGCCGCCAGTGTTACTGATCGCACTATCCGGATCGAGCCAGCTGAATTTTTTTTGAGATATTAGTTTTTTAGTTGTATAATGGGTTTTAGTTGGAAGGTTTTCCAACTAAATTTTCGGCCAAAGTGTATAATTCTTTTAAACTTCTTTTAAATTTTGTATTGGAATGTTTTTACTTGGCTGTGAACCGCCCTGAGTCCAGCAGGAGAAGGGCGGTATATAAATTTAATAAATAAATAAATAAAATTTCACCACTGAACTAGGACTGGAGAAACTCAGCATCATATCCTTCTTCAGCAATGGAAATTCAGTACTGATTTTGGACCAGTCATTCAGTTCAAAATAGTTTATAAAGCAATTGCTGAGGAGAAAAATTGGAGGAGGGAATATTGTCTTAAGTTTTTAGAGGAAATAGAACATAAGTAAATAAATAAAGTTATCGGTGGTACAGTAGTTAGAATCTCTGCCCACAGCCTGGAGTTTGATCCTGATGTGGCTTGAGGTTGACCCATCCTTCCATCCTTCCGAAGTCAGTAAAAGGAGGACCCAGATTGTTGGGGGCAATATACTGACACTGTAAACCACTCAGAGAGTGCTATAAAGCACTATGGAGCAGTATGTAAATCTAAGTGCCGTAGTGCTAAATAGTAGGTGTATACTTTTCATACTGAAGAAAACTAATTATGTTGGAAAATAATCAGTTTATCATAACTTTAGGAGATTAAAATGGAATTCATGAAGGAATCATATCTTAGCATTCCAGGAAAGAAATGGAAAAGAAATTCTGTGAGATTCTATAGACTCTATATATCTGAATTTGATAATCTGCATTCACGTAAAACATCATTTTTAAGGCTTCCAATTTCAGTAGCAAAATAGCAAACTTCCAAAGTGTTTCTTGCCTTTCTTTCTTTTTTTTAATGGATTAAAATAAATGCATTAAACCTTTGAGTTGATTAACATATTGCTTTCTGGACATTCCCCCAGGCAGGCAGGCAGGCAGGCAAACACTATCAGGTCAAAATACTTGACAGTACTCATTCCTGGACAAGGAATGAGAAGGTAATTTTGTTGGGAGCAAACATTTGATAAGGTTTCCCAAACTTTTGCTACATAATCTCATCCTCCATTCTGTCTCTTGCGACAGAACATCATAGGAATGTAAAGAAGTGTTGAAAACAGGGTTTTGGGGTACAGTTACTCTATGGATGGCATATTATTCAATATTCCATCCTGCTTTGGGGATTGCTTTTATAAGGAAAAAAGTGAAATAGAACTTTTGCTTAGGCATGTTTTAAGAATGTTTTGACACTGCCTTAACATTTTAATAAGTAAATATCAGAAGCTCAATTCTTGATGCTGGTGTATTTGCAGAAGCAGCAGAAGCCATTCAGACAATGTATACAGCATAATTGGTAATGAGCATTACTGGTAAAATTAGGGAATAATGTCTGACCTTCAAGCTTGCAGCTACATTCTTCTTTACAACAGAAGTTCACTGATCTATAACAAACCCAAGTTATTGATCGGGAATACGCTACCTGTTCTGAATTGTAACATTTCTCAGAGTTATTTGATAATTTATTCTTCCTTGAGTTATTGAGATGAATGACTACAAAGCAGCCATTTCCCCATCATCTGTGTAGATGCCCGTGTCTTTACAACGTTGACTATTTGCTTCTTATTTAAAATGAACACACGCAGACATCCCCATTGTCCCGCTCTCCTTCCCCTACATCAAAGTCCTTGTGGGAAGCAAATGACCTCATCTAGCTTGACATGGCCATGCATCTTTGACTGTATGTTAGAGACAAATGTCATCTATATATGGCAGCTACTCATGTATCTTTTTTGGCTGGCATTATTAATGTTTCTTATTACTGGTCCTGGGTGTTGGCTAATGTGATGGCCACAGCTTTGAAAGCAAGTAGCAGAGATCACAGCCAAGCATTAGCTTTACAGCAAGGCAGCTGTAGAACCTCTGCTATAATATCAAAGGAATATATCTCTTCCAATGTGTTTCCATTGCTCATGAACAGCAGGTGAAGGTAATACAGAAGTTCTGCTGATTCGAAGAGGGAAAAGGGCAGCTAGCAATAAATTCATGTATCTCAGTAGTAATAACAGAAAGCAGGCACATAGCCAAAGTTGAAATTCAAATGTGGTGAGAACAACAACCTTATCAGAGAGTATTATCTTCTGAGCAATGTTGTCTACATGGAGATTTTAAAAGTTTAAGTGACACCCAAAATTTTATTTATATATTGCTCTCCCTTCAAAACAATAATAAAGTAATTATTTATAATAAATATTATGATATAAAAATAAAATAAATATTATTTATACTGTAAACATTTAGTTAAATTAATAATGTTTATTATTAGCAATATTCAATAAGTATACCGCATACAATTATTTGTACAATATTTAAAACTCATACAACTTTATTAAGTTGTGTGCTTGTGTATATCTGAATGTATATGGGGATATCCTGATGAGGATACTTTATACTGGTGAGATCTAATTGAGTGTGGTGCAATTGATTTGAGTTCTCAGTACTAATGCTCACCATATACAACCATCCTTTAATGGAATTTCCATAGGCTTTCACTATCAAGGATTCCCCCCCAAAAAACTAATTCCCCTATATCATTTCTCCCCCCCCCACACTTTTCCTGCTTAGTAATTTAATGCTAAAATAAAAAAGTAATAAAACAATGGTTAATTAGCTGACAATTCATTAAATGTTGGTTCTGGAGTTTTATCATTTTAATGTTCTTAATCTATAACATTTGATAGGTAATGTTAAACAGCTTTTATTTTTAGAGGAGAAACAGCATAGAAATCCTACAAACAAATGCACGTAGATACATGTTTATTTACTAATATTGTGATCTGGAGCAACATTTATCCTGTAAAGGCTTAGTCAACATATGTCTTTTAAACCACCAACGATAGCATAAGAACCATCCTTATTTCTCCAGGGTGGTACATATTTAAGAGGATTTTCTCATTTTTAGATATAATCATTATTATTTAGTTGATGGGGGGGGATGATCTTTCAGATATTGGGATCCTGAGCCTTTTAGACCTTTATGGATCTCAAACTGAATACCTTGAACAGGACTATTCTAGTATCTCATAGGAAGTCAATACAGAGATTTAACAAACTGCTATACCTTTAGCTGCTTTAAAATCTCACAGCCCCGCATTTACTGCAGTTTCTAGAGCAGGGGTGTCAAATTCAAGGGTGTTTAGATCTGGCCCATGGGGCCGCCCTGGAAACAGTGAAGGACCCACCTGTGGTGCCACTGCTAGCAAAAATGGAGGCTCTCCCAAGCTCCGTTTTCACTGGCAGAGGGTTGCAGGAAGCTGTCACAGCTGAAAACGGAGCTTGGGAGCCCATTTTCACCAGTAGATATGCTTGGGCTGCCATAGGTGCCCCGCAAACAAGTGATGTAGAGCTAGCCACACCCACACTGGCCACACCCACCCCAGTCCCCCAAGGTCAAACACAACCCTGATGCAGCTCTCAATGAAATCGAGTTTGACACCCCTATTCTAGATAGTCTTCTACAAGACTTCCATTTACCGCATATAACAGCAATCCATATGTTACAGGTAGCACTCAAGTTATGACCTTAATGGAGCCTGCCCATTATGATCTTTAAGTTGCAATTGTGAACGATGTACTAAATGTTTGTTTGTCTTAAAAAATAAAAACTTTTTAAAAAATAAAAGTTGCAATTGTGGCAAAATGAGTCAGTCATGTGACCGATCCTATTTTACATATTTTTTTTTTTTGCAGTAGTTGTTAAGTGAACACAGCGGTCATAAATAGATGCAGCAGTCTTTGAGCAAACACTATGGTCATTAACCGAGCATATTGGTCTCTTTGGCATGGTTTTCCTGAAAACCAGAAGTACTGTTTTTCAGCAAAACCCTCACAAAATGTGGTCATGTGACTGTGGGACACTGCAAATGACTGTAAACAAGACCTGATTTTGCCAAGCGCCTGAAATCTAGTCATTGATTGTAGGGATGGGGGAGGGAGCATGACTGTCAGAATTTTAAATCTGGATCATAAATCCCCTTTTTCAGATAGGCTGTAACTTTGAATGGTTGCTGTTTGTCTATTTATCTACCTCATCCATTTCTGTTTTAAAAAAATCAAATATCATATAGCTTTTTCCTATAAATTCATACGATCAAAAGAAATATCTTACAATGGCTTTAGGTTCTCTTCCCATTATTCCCACTGATACTGTGTTTCCCTGAAAATAAGACCCTGTCTTATATTTTTTTGAACCCTGAAATAAGTGCTTGGCCTTATTTCCATGCGCTCAAAAGCCCAATTGGGCTTATTATCAGGGGATGTCTTATTTTGGGGGAGACAGGGTATTTAAAATAATTTATTAGAAATCTAGCCTCTCTTTTTCTTTGCATTTTCTATTTGATAAAAATACATGTTTAAAACTATTAAATTATTTTTCAAAAGTATATTATCATGAAATTCTTCAATATACAACAAAGCTATTTTGATATCCAGATGCTACTGATAAAATAAAACTTAGTCTCATTTAGGACTAAGATAGAAGTTTAGAAAGTTGGTGGAAAGATACTGCATTTTCTGCTAGTCAAAGATGCGATTCAGTGATTTTATGTTTAAGTCTCTCCATAATAGAATGCACTTGGTACACTGAGAAAATATAATAGTGTCTCCTATGGTGTCATTTAATATCAAAATTGCCGATACAAATTCCACTTAGCAATAGCACTTAGATTTATATAATGCTTCACAGTGCTTCACAGTCCTCTGTAAGTGGTTTACAAAGTCAGCATATGGCCCCCAACAATCTGGGTCCTCATTTTACTGACCTCAGAAGGATGAAAGACTGAGTCAACTTTGAGCTGGTCAACACGGCATTGTAAGCACTGTGCCACCATGGCTCTTTTATTGGCAACCCAAATAGGGGCACCATAATCTATAAAGTAAGAAAACGGAAAAATGATTAATATATATATACTTCATAAAAACAGGGGGGAAATTGAAATACAGTATGAATAATATTAAAACACAAGTTTAATTAATGAATGACAAATAGTAGCCTTTCTAAATTATGAGATGTCTTGAGTGCCCTCTAGGAAGAAATGCAGGGTGGTGTGGTGGTGGTGGTGGTGACCACCACCACCACCACCATCATCATCATCTCTAAAAATTAACAAACAGGAGCCAGATTAGCCTTCACTTTTCCAATCTAGAGCTAAGCAATAACCATGGCTGACCTAAGGATTTGTTTCTAGCTGGTATTTTAATACACTGATACTAATTTTATCTGCTGCAGTGACCATTCATATCACTACTAGTTTGTAAAGGAATCTTGAATATCACTTTGGGATGGAAAAATAGCACAGTGTTATTCCAAATAAATACGGTAATCAATATGCACATAGGTGGAATACAATAGAATAGAATAAAACTTTATTATGGTTATCGACCAGCAATAGATATACAATAAATTAAAAATAATACTGACATTAATCATGAATAATAACATCTCTGTTATGAAAATACATGATCTCAAACCTAATTTACATGCGTGTAGAGCCAATAAGTATGTGAGTAAATGTATTGTTATAGATATCTCAAAATAATTGGTACCAGTTGACATTATAATTCGGTAACCAATTTTTTTCTTGTGGACATTGCAGTGACACCACATAGGTGGATTGTTTAGTATTTGGATTCTTTAATATTTTGGGACAGAAACATGGCATTGTAAGAACACTTTGATCTGGGGCAGTATGGAAAATTGGGTTTCCAGGAGCAACAAAGAGGTCTATAGTAACTACAGCATGTAACAAAATGTATAAGGGCACAATAGATTTCCATAGACTAGAGTTTATTTTGAGCCATTAAAGCCATTGCTATAAGGAATGTGACTTCTCCAATGTACAAGAGACTTTCATTGCGAGAGGCTAGTATAGTTATTCTTTTGCTTGCTTCACATGTTCCAATATACACATCAGCTGGGAATGCCAATGCTCAAACTATTTTAGACAGATTAGCAGGGCAGTCATTTGGATCACCTTCTGTGCTTACAGAAAATCTTATAGGTGATAGATATGCCATCAACATTATTTAATCCAAGACCCATAAACTAAAGGAAGCATCAGTTGCCTTGGGCGCAGGGAGCCATGCAAATACTATTTTAATTCTTTTATATAATCAGATGCCTCCACATGATTTGTTGGCCTCTTTTGATTCTACCCTGTGGCAAAAGACAAGCCCGCTACTGCCCTTTAATGTCTTCCCACCTGCTTTGTGAACATAAACTGAACATGTGTGATTTCACACAGCTTAATTCATGCAATAAGCTACACTGCCTCTGCTTTATAACCGGCACTTAGCACCGGGCTTTTGGCTGCAAAAATGAAAGCAGATGTACCACTGTTAAAAGAATAGAGATGCTGTCACTCCCTTCCATTTGTTTTACTGAAGTGCTGCTACTGTCTTGTCTTTAGAGTTCAGCTGTTTGAATCTGGAAGATGACCAGAAATTAATCGAAGAACCAAGCATCTTAATCTGGCTCACCATTTTTTCTATTAGGATTCACAATGCTGCTGAGAATTAAGGCAAATTTTAAGAAAAATCTTTCTCTTTGCAGCTAGGTTTCTCTCACGGTTGTAGCTGAACAAGACCACATGAGGGGGCATCAGTAAGAATTCAAATAATGCAAGACTCACCCTAGAATCTCAGAATTGGGCGACATTTCCTCCAAAATTATGATATTGTGTTTTTTTTCTCTCAAAGGAGTTTTACTCAGATCTTGTTAAACCCCATTTATCCTCAGTGGGAAAGTATATAGCAATCAGAATCTAACAAATTAATCTCCATGAATGATTGAAAGAGACTTCCAAATGGCCTGATACTTGTCTCCAGTTCTTAACAGATGTCTCACAAGTTGAAAGAAATCTTAGGGATCGATTCTATGTGTTCTAGGCTGCAATTTTATATAATTTGTACTTATAGATAGTCCTTAATTTACAACAGTTCATTTACTAACTGTTCAATGTTACAACGGCACTGAAAAAAGTTATTTATAATTATTTTTCACATTTACGGCCTTTTTAGCATCCCCATGATCATGTGATCAAAATTCAGATGCTTGGCAACTGATTCATATTTATGACGGTTGCTGTGCCCAAGATCATATGATTACCTTTTGCAGCCTTCTGACAAACAAAGTCAATGGGGAAGCCAGATTCACTTAACAACCGTGTTACTAGCTTATCAACTGCAGTGATTCACTTAACAACTATAGCAAGAAAGGTCGTAAAATGGGGCAAAACTCACTTAACAAATGTCTCAATTAACAACAGAAATTTTGGGCACAATTGTGGTCATAAATCAAGGACTACCTGTACTTAGGAGGAAGCCTCATTGAAAAGTTATATACCTCTGAAAATAGACACAGGATTGCACTGCTATTTCATGAACTAGCAAATAATCAACTGCATCCAAAATGTTTGATAATTAAAAAAATGTTCTAAAGAGAAAAGTTGTTTTGTCTTTAAAAATGATATATCTTTGAAGAGGCATTAATTGTTTTACACAGTGTAGAATGCTTCTTTTAAGAAAACACTGATGCAGATATCTTTCCTCCCCCTAAAAAGTACTTGTACAAATATCATTAAACATTATTAAATATGTTAAATATTGTTTGATTTATTGAAGGCTCATTTTCATTGTTCTTTACTGATTAATCCAAGCATGTACTGAACAAATAATGAAATTGTGTGCATGTCCACTATGATCTAAAAAGATATAGGTACTTTCCTTATTGTACGTGCAGTTTTAATTTTAAACACAAATTTATGACATGCAATTTCATTATTAAACACAAATAAACATTAATCATTCTTGCTGTTTTTGGTGAAACCTCAACTGATAAGCGAGCTTAGTGTGATATATTGGTGAAAATAAAGGTTCTTTCTATATGGGAATTGGGCTCATTCAACTTGTAAGAAAGGCGTACAGAGAAAAACTGAACCCAATAGAGAAAAACATGTTTGAAATGTGGAGGATCAAGGATAGAAATTTGGTGTCCTGGAAGTTGCCTTTTAGCCTAAATTTTGTTCAATCTCTACACATAAGGAATGGGTCTAGTAAAGAGATCCCTGGCCAACTTAAAAACTGATTTTTTAAAAACTTGGCTTAAAATAAACAAAATAAAACAAGTGCTTTTAAAAATAGACAGCTGTCGATGAGGCAATTGGACTAGAGAGGGGGAGTCTATGGAAAAGAGTGGCATTTGCAAAGACAGAACTTCTTTCATATCATCCAGCCGGTGGTGGTGACAGAGCCATCTGTCCTGTCTTTTTGCCCTTCCCTGTCTGCCATCAATTTCCCACGATGTCTCCAAGTGACAGCTCTCTCATAGTGGCCAAACTTGGAAACAAGGTATACGTCAGGGAGGAAAATAAGAGTAAACCATGAGTGAAAGAACGTAAAAGGAGCACCAGATGAGATCATAGGCAAAAAGTGAACTAGTTACTAGAGGGTCTTTTTGAGTAGAGAGTCAAACATTAAAATACTGTTGCATTTTAATATGAACTTAAACGAATACTGTTGCAAGTCCTCCATGGCAAGTATTTTTGAAGCAGCTGCAGATGTAAAAAAAAAAAAAAAAGGGAGGGGGGAGATTTTTCTTGTGAAGAAAAATCCATACCTTGCAAATACACACAAAGTCCATCTGCTACTATTAATCCTAAATTTCCTTTCTTGTTTAGAAAAGAATAACTTAATAACTGGCAGGAGTAGCTGGTTGCATGTCTATAGAACCCTTACTAGTATCTTTGAATTAAGGCCCAAAAATCACGATCACAGTTCTTGATGCTTTCTATAAATAAAATGATTTTGTCATCAGCTCTAGTGTTGTGTTGAGTTACATTAATGAATATCACATTGAGGATGAAATCATTAAGGAAGACTCCCAAAAAATATACTTTTGCTGTTCTTTTTTAATCTTTGATTAACTTTATTCTGTTGAAGTTAATCTTGTTATTTTCCTTGTTTTCTATTTGCTATTAATAAAAACAATAGAGTCCAAGAGTCCATCCAGATTTGTTAAACGTCTCTCTAGAAGACTAATATTTATCCCTTAATTACAGTACGATTTAAAGGCGGATATCCACATGATGCATAAACAATCATGATCATTATATACCTAATCTACATTGTCCAGTTTCAGTGGGATATATGCAACTGATTTATCTATGGACAGGTACTACTGAACTTTTTCTATAAAGCAGTTTGACAACTGGATATTTCATTGAATTCCTTCTTACATATTTTACATTTGTATATCTTTCAGTAATGCTTTCACAATTTGTTTTTGTCATACCTTGGGCACTATGGAGAATAAATCCGTATCTTCTTCCCTGAAATAGTCCTTCAAGCATTGGAAGACTACTATCATGACTCTTCTAAACCTTATTTTCTTTAGGCTAAATATGCACTTTCCTACAAACTATACCTCATAGGATTTTTTTTTTAAATTTGATTTATATGCCGCCCTTCTCCGGAGACTCAGGGCGGCTTACAATGCGTTAAGTAATAGCCTTCATACTTTTGTATATTTATACAAAGTCAGCTTATTGCCCCCACAATCTGGGTCCTCATTTCACCTACCTTAGAAAGGATGGAAGGTTGAGTCAACCTTGAGCCTGGTGAGATTAGAACTTGCAGTAATTACAGGCAGCTGAATGTTAATCAGTGCCTTAGTCTACTGCACCACTCAGGCCCCTAAAGGCTCTCATTATTTCTAATGCTCTTCTCTGCAATCTTTCCAGTTCCTCAGTATCCTTCTTGCATTGTAATCAAAACCAGATATTTTGATCTTATGCTTCTGATACATGGTTTTCTGTTTACATGAGAGAGTCGTAATAAGCTCATTTTTAAAAAGAAAATTAGACCACCTTCTTACTGTATTAATGGTTTCTCTTCATGAAACCACACATTATCATAGTTTCATGGCTCTGCATTTGCTCTACCCACCTTTATGTAGTGTTATATTATTTTGTTTTTCCTGTGAACCATTTCTCCTATGAAAAATGATTAGTGAAGAAGCTTTCTATGACATGGCCCCAGTAATACCAGATAAGTGCCAAATATTTTGCAAAACTCTGGGGACTTCTAAACATGAGTATGCCTTTCCTATGACTCAATGCCTAGGTAGTCACCACTGAACAAGTATGAATTTCCTGCACTCACAGCCCAATGTTATGCAGAAGAACTTGGATTTCAGCCAATGTAGTCTCATACCTATTAATGGGATTAAACATATAAATCTGAGTAGCACAACTTGACATTGGCCTATTTTTTATTCTGGTAAGTGCTGTACACATTCTCATGAAGCTGTCAGAAGAACTAAAACATCTCATCTACTTTCAGATGGGGAACTTTTTCTTTCTATGACTGAGTCTTCAGAACAGCCAGGAAATCCTAAGCTTCCATAGCACTTAAAAAAACACACCAACTTTTGAACAATATAGTCAGTAATGGCCCTAACAGTATCTTCTTAAAACAATTTTAAAACATATTCTTCTGTTTGGAAGATTGTCTTAAACTTCACAAAAGAATAAAAATGTACTCATATGATTCAAAGTTCTGATGTAGATCTCAACAAAAGATTGGATAGGTTGAATAAGGAAATGCTTTCTAAAAATAAGAATTGAAATAGGTTTCAGAAGTGGTCAGAAAGGGTGTGAAAACTCACAACAGAAATTCTTTTAGGGAATAGGGGCAACCTGTTCATGGCTTTTATAATTTGATTGGCATAGTGTCACTGAAAGTCAACAGCAAAGGACAAAAATGTAAATAATAGGCTCTGCATTTGACATTAACAAGAAAACCAAAGCAGTAGATATGGAATCTTTCTGCAATTAAAAATTGGAAAGAAAGAAAGAAAGAAAAAACTTTAACTCCCATATCCTTTTTTTTTACAAAAATCCTTTACAAAACTTCATGACGCAAGTGCAATCTCCCTCCCATCCCCAATCACATAAAAACAAAACAATGAACAATTTCACTCTCCCGCTTCTACAAAACTGCCCGCCCTTATTTTAAAATTATGTAATGGAGTCTCCAGTGGTTTATAATAGTTGCTGAAGGGGTCCAAATTACTAATTGAACATGTCACGTGTCATAAACTAACTCTTCCATTCAGATATCAGTGTTAGGATGACTGAAGTGCATTCATGCTTATTTTTAGTGGCAATATTTACCAGTACTTAAAATACTATCTGGGCATATACCGCAGAGTCTGCTGCATCGACTGGACCCTTGGACCCGGCCTGAGTGGGATCCAAGGGCACTTCTGTCAATGAGATCAGATTATAGACACCTTCACTAATGTGCCTCTTATCAGAAACAGCCAGAGGGGTGGGGGGGAGGGAAAATGCACAAATGTAAACATAAAAGGGGATCTTCATCACTCGCATACTCCACGTGTTTCAACATAAACCAATCCTGAGCACTTAGTCATGGCAGAAGGGAGAGCCAACACTGAGGCCTGCTTCTTGTTGTCTTATCTTTTAACAAGATGGCAGGTCTCCATGGTATTAATTAATCAATTGTTTTCGCCATTCTGAGCATGAGCAAAAAAATCCCTCTCTTTTTTTTAACCTAGGCTTCTGTTTATTGACTAAGTGTGCCAAGCCCCTGGGTTAAATGAAAATATACCCTGCAGAAATCATGCATGGCATCCCTCATAACAAGCTGCAGAAACTCTCTGAAGCATTGCTGTTATGCTGTGTGGAATCTTGGGAATGTTCAGCTTAACTCACCAGGCCTTTAAAATCATCCATAGCAAAATGGGACAGTCGAAAGCCAAGTGCCAATAGAAGAGAACATTTGTAGCTCAGGGATGAACTGTGGGGTCCCTGATAATGTCTGACCTTGGTTGCAAAGCCAAGAGTTGTAGAAATGGTTTCTTCTCATACTAACTTTTGTCCATTTAGGAGATTCTGTGCAAAACTACTGGTGGTTGGACAGTGGTACAAAGCTGTCATGTATTGAAAATACAAACAGACCAATATATCAAATGGTCCATGAGAATAAAAATGTTCTTGCCTGTTGTCCAAAAGAGCACAAAAAGTGCCTAATTAGAGAGGACCTTCTTCCAGGGGCTTTCATGGAAAAGAAAGGCTCCCAGGTAATCATGCTTCAACATGGAAAAGATGACTTTAGGATACAATTAATTAATACTATTTAGGAAAAGGCATTCCAGATACAGCATGGTTACAAGCCACAGTAGTTTCATAGGTCTTGCATAGCTTTTTACTGGTGAATATCAATACCTCTACTATAACTGAAAATGAACCGTGAGTCATCAAAGATAATGTAAAACTGAACGTTATTCTTTTAGATCAACAACTGATCCTTTAACTTTTTAGATTCAACACTTTAACGATTTCCCTTTTATAATGACAAATGCAGTCGGATCATTATGGGGGGGGGGGGGAATCTACCAATCCTTCAGAAGAAAAATAACACACAGCATTTATGAATCTATGGGCAGCTTTGACTCAGTTTCTTAAGCCAAGCTTAAGACTTCGTCATGATAGAGTATTTATTTTATTTATGAAAGTCTTGATATGAAAACAGGTTTCTGAAAGGGACTGTAAAGAAAATGCTCTTCAGAATTAGGTAATCAAAGTTTTTGGAGAAAAAATTACAAATAGCAGATGGACCAGGTTAAAAGCTTTAATGATCCAAGAGTTTTATTCATCAATGATTAGTGATTTTCATGAAGCAGCTTTTATTATTTAAGGCACCTTCTCTGGTTTGCTCCTTTTTTTCTATTTTCAAGAATGAAAGCTTGCCTCAGCTGTTTACCAGATGTTAATATTAAATTATCAAAGCAGTTTCTATATAATTACCAAATCTGGATTAAGATAGCTTTTAAAGGTTTAATCAATTTCAGGTACAATTCTTAAGGGCCATCTTAAATGTCCCATATTGCCTTCTAATTTCTGTTCTTCTGTTTGAGACTGAGCAATGCTACTTCAAAACTGAAGTTATGATTTAAGACATACACATCTAGCCCATCTAATAATTTCCTTTTTGTTTAACGATTTTTGTCACATACATTTTAAGATTGTGGTGCTATAGCTTTTAGTAAATTTGTCTTTTTCTTCTCTTATTAATGACCAACATGCCAAAATACACATCAAATAATAAAAAAAATGGGTGTTTTTTGCTCCCTTTCTACATTTTTGCAAATTCCTGGTGGTTATTAACCTCTTGATCTCTTTCATGTATATGTGGTCTCATTTTAGTTATATACGTAACCACTTTGAAAGTAACTCTGCACAGTCACTTCAAAGGGAGCTAAACACATGGTCCCAATCCCTGTATTGCATGACTTTCACACAAATAAAGCCTATATAAATGACTAAAAGTCAATTCTTTTGATAAAAGTGCAAAGTGGTTTCCATGCATATGACGTGAACTAGTGCACCAGCAACACTGAAGAACATCCAGTGTAACATTTTAACGGGTAATCCATCAAAAACTCCAGCAAGTGGAACTAATGGGGACAGACAGAGTTCTGAAATATAAGCTTGAAAAGGTCTCCAAGGGAAGGTATTGGTTCCACTCGGTGCTCTTAAGCTTTACTTTCCAGAAATCTCAATTAAAAGGAAAAAGAAGGGAAAACAAAGCAAAGAAGAACAGTTTCATCCACATGGTCCTTCACATTATTCTAACTTACTGACATGAATGTGACTAAGCTGATTTAAATGCAGTTCAGTGAAATGTTTGCATCACAATTTAAAGGGCCATACTAACCACTTAAAAACAATGCTGGATAGTTACTACTAATATAGCTACTGGAGTGAGCATTTCTGTATATTCCTTTCTGTTAAAAGAGTTTGACCGTGAACAATTCCAAAAAAATAAGCTATAAAAACATTACACTTATAGCGGATCACTTATTTTTATTCCATTCCACATCTTTACTAAATACACAAGTGTAGTCTCTCCTCCCCATCTCCCATTGTGTTCTAAAAAAGATATGGGAGACTGGGATAAAAGGATCCAGTGTCATGAAGTTCCAGAGCTATCTATAGCTCCTCTAACATGAATTAATTTATGCCTATACTAGTTACTCGCTGCTTTGATGTTCTACCATTGTATCTTCATCTGGATTTTGAAAAATACAAAGCTTACCAAACATGCAATAATCTTCTTGTTACAGTAAAAATTAGAGCATTTTAGCCACCTGAAATAATTCTTCATAAAGTAACAGATAGTATTCCACATTAGATGGAGATACAAATCCAAGAAGATTTGGCAATACATCCGTGGTTCCTAGAAAATGTGGGAGCTGGAAGTCAATGGAAAGATATAATACTGTGGGTTTTTTCCCCTTGTAATAATTCCTCCCTATTTGGGATTCTTTCATGTATATCCATAGTAAAATAAGGAAACCATCTATACATATATATTTCTGTTAGAAGAGAAAAATTAACGTTTCAGGAAATGTATTCTTCTCAAACCTAATTCAAGTGTTCCTACCATAACAATTTAAATACTGCTAATAAAGTGTTTAATATATAAAATTGTACTATTTGGCATATTTTTGAAATGTAGAGATCAATTTCTATTATAAAATATTTTTCCTAGAACATTTTCAGAGTAAAAAAGTTTCCAAAAATGTGTATGAAAAAAATTGAGGTTTTCTTTTTTCATTCAGAAATAAGACACTCTCTTATAATAATATTTTTGTTGGCTTAATAAAGATGTTAATTCAAGAAATTTTGGATTGCTTTTCATGGCCAATATTATCACTTTATATAGTCAGTATGAATACTCCCTGGTGCTATTTTTTGATAAAAATGCTCCCTTCTTTTACATTAAATACTACACCTAGTTAGAGTTGGCGAGACCTCTACATTTTATGGTAGTTAGCCACAAAGCTTGCTGCATGATTTTAGGTGAATTGCTGTCTTTCAGACCAACCCATTTCACAGATTTGCTATTGACCTATTTGAATATAGCATATACCAGTGGTGAAATCTGAACCAGTTTGCTACTGGTTCACTGGCTGCACATGCACAGTACGTGCCAAAAGAAGGTTTAGGAAGGTAAGTAGAACAGCTGGGGGGGAATCAGCTGAGGTGCACGATCTTGGGAAACTTTTAAAAAACTTTTAAAAGCATTTTTTACTACAAGAACTGGTAGTTAAAAATGCCTTAAAAAGTTTTTTTTAAAAAAAGTTCCAATGAATGCGCATTGCTCAACTGATCGTTGGAACTTTTTTTTAAAAAAAAACTTTTTAAGCATTTTTACTACCGGTTCTCCGAAACCTTTTTAAAAACTTTTTTAAAGCATTTTTTACTACCTATTCACCCAAACTGGTAGTAAAAAATGCTTTAAAACAGTAAAAAAGAGAGGTTCCAACGATCGTGTGCCACAGCTGTGATCGTTGGAACCTTTTTTTTATCTTTTTAAAGCATTTTTTAACTATCGGTTCCGGAGAACAATCACGCGTTGCTCAGCTGATCTTTGGAACTTTTAAAAAACTTCTTTTACTACCGGTTCGGCAAATCAGTAGCATTTTTTTACTACCAGTTCAGGCGAATTGGCCCAAACTGATAGCATTTCACCCCTGATATACCCATATTTTTCAGAGTATAAGATGCTCCAGATTATAAGATGCACCTAGCTTTTGGGGGAAGAAAAATCTGCCTCTGCCTCCCAGCATCCATCCGGTATTCATCTGGCCTGTTCACCGTGGCCCATTCACTGCCACCCATTCGCCATCACCAGCCGTTCGCTTCTGCCCATTCCCTGCTGCCCATTTGGTGTGGCCCACTCGCCGTGGCCCATTTGGCGCAGCCCACTTGTTGAGGCCTGTTCACCACCACCCATTCGCCACCACCCATTTGTTGTGGCCTGTTTGCCACTGCCACATCCCATTTGGTGCAGCCCATTTGCCACAGCCTATTTGCTGCTGCGGCCTATTCGGCATGGCCTGTTTGCTGCTGCCCATCGCCGCTGCCGCAGCCTAATCACCACAACCTGTTCACCACCGCAGCCCATTCTAGAACAGCTGATTGGCGCTGCCCCAACCCACCACCCCCACTACAATATTTGCTGTATAAGATGCACCAAAATTTTCACCCACTTTTAGGGGGGGAGTGCATTTTATACTCCGTAAGACTCACTTCCCACTTATTGCGGCCTGTTCACCACCACCCATTTGCCACCGCCCATTTGCTGTGGCCTGTTTGCCGCTGCCACATCCCATTTGGCGCAGCCCATTTGCCACAGCCTGTTTGCTGCTGCAGCCTATTCGGCATGGCCTGTTTGCTGCTGCCCATCGCCGCTGCCGCAGCCCAATCACCACAACCTGTTCACCGCCGCGGCCCATTCTAGAACAGCTGATTGGCGTTGCCCCAACCCACCATCCCCGCTACAATATTTGCTGTATAAGATGCACCAAAATTTTCACCCACTTTTAGGGGAGGAGTGCATTTTATACTCCGTAAGACTCACTTCCCCCCCAAAAGTGGGTGGAAACAGTGCCGGTCCTTTGGTGAATAGCAGGTGAGCTGTGGCGGTGGATCCTTTTACAGTACTGAACCCCGCATCTTCTATCTTCATCATTGCCCTTCTTCTGTTTCTTTTCTGCAGTGCAGGAGTCAATAAACAGAGCTGGCACATGAGAGGACAGCTATCTGTGGTCCTCTCAGGCTCTGCCTGTTTTTTTTTTTCTTGTTTTCCTCCTCTAAACCTAGGTATGTCTTATGGTCATGTACATCTTATAGTGCGAAAATTATGATAGTTGAATATTTGAATGTTAGTTTTATATTAAAGTGGTGCTTGGGCAATTTATAGAAGTGTTCAATTATGGGCCCGTTGTCATAAAAGTGGATATTAATATTCTGCAAGATATGAATATAAATATGACAAAGACATACCCAAACATATTATGGACTCTCATGTTAATTTATTAAAACTACAATAATCTGAGCTTGAATATTGGGCCCCACTTGTGTATCATGATGCAACAACTACATATTATAGGGGTTTTCTGTTCCAAATCCAGTACTAACTGCCATTTTCCACAGGACAACTCATTTGTAACATTCTTATTGAAGTAGTTTAGTTTTTAAATAGAAGCAACTAGTTATGTTTCTTCATAATCTTCAATGTATTAAGTTATTACAAAATACTGAGATTTTGGCTCTATTAAAACCAGGTTAGATTCAACCAATATTAATGTTAATATTTCTTTGACTTAAACTTCCTCCTTCTTCCTATTGAGTAGAACTGTGGTCTTATCTTTCATGCTTTTGACCACAAAATGCATTTTGTTCATGTGTAATGAAATAAGAATGTTTTGAAATAGGGAAATGTAATACATTAATGTAACTACAAAGAACTGCAAATGTTATGGAATAGAGATTAAGGAAGACTACTGTCTGATTAAATTCCATATGGATTTAGTCAATTTGTTTCTGTATTTTACTTCCAGTAATGAGAGTCTAAAGCCATTCTGCAAGGGTCAAATTTATCATATTCTTGGCCACCCAGATGTATGAAAATGGTAACCTAAAAATATGGCAAAATATACAATTGTTATAGTTTTAGGGACTTATTATGCAGTTGTAAACTAATTAACTCAGAAGTAAGTTTCACTGGGACTATGCCAAGAAAAGCCTATATAGGAATATGATCTTGGATTGTGATCTTATATGTGTGTTTCTTTTAGTATAATTAAAATACCTGTTCTTAGTTGCCTATCAGAATTTTTCTGTTAATTATGAAATGGGGATTCACTCCTAACCCATAGGTTATTTCATTATGATTATTTTTAACAAGATGCAGTGTCTGATTCACATAAAATACTAATCCAGTGATGGGCAACCTTTGTCAATTTGGGGAATCTTTTCTGCATTATTGTAGAAAGTGAGGAAGATAACCTTGACAGAAAAAGCCCAGATCCATTATGAAAGTGAAGTGGAGAAAAACATGGCTTCAGTCCAAAACAAACAAGAAGTATGAATAAGTGGCTCAGGCAGACACTTTACTAATTTACATGGCTATAAAAAGGAAAGGAAATGTAGCACAATTGGACTTGCAAGATTCTGTTATTATAGCCACACTCAATAGAAGTAATATTAGTTTATCTGTGGAGTTGATTTTTGGTCTGATCTTGTGGGGCTGACAGTTATTTTCGACTTCTAAAGACCACAGGGAAAATGCCCGTAACATATTCATAGTAAAGTAATGCGGTGACCTAGATGTGGAGGTCTTGCCTCACAATCAGGAGTCTGTGAGTTCGATCCTAGGTAGAGGCAGATATTTCTGTCTCTGGGCACGATGAGAATATATCTACTCAATATAGCTCCGCACTGGTGACAGGAAGGGCATCTGGCCAGTAAACACTCAGCTCCATTTAGTTGCCCAGACTTCACCCCACAAGGGATTATGGGGTCATTAAAAGATGATGATATTCATAGAATTGTAGAATCACAGAGCTGGGTTATGGTCCAATCTCCCCACATTATGTAAGATCCAGTAGAATAGATGTCCCCAACCCCCGGAAAGTAGACCGGCACAGCATGTCAGAAACTGGAAAAACCTCACTCCATGGAACCAGTCCCTGGTGCCCAGAAGGTTAGGCATTAGAACATCTGAAAGATGACCACCCAGCCTCTGTTGAAAGAACTCTAGTGATTAAGAAATTCAAATTAAGAAATTCTTTCTGCAGTCTAATGTCCCTGAACCTGCTTCACTGTGATTTTAACCCATTAATTATGATTGTGCTTTATGGAAAATAAAGGGTGAGTTCACTTTCTTTTCTGTATGACAATTCTTCAGATACTTCAAAACTACTGTCACATGCCTCTTTAGTTGTACTTTCTATTGGCTAAAAATATGCAGATTTTTTTAACCATTCATCATAAGGTTGATTTTCAGACCCTTTACCATCTTGGAAATCCTCCTCCGAATATGCCACGATTTTCCATTGTCCTATTTAAACAGTGGTACCTAAAATTGGACACAATACTCCAAGTGGGGCATGTCCAGGGCAGAGTAGAGTAGAATAAATACGTACTATATTCTGGATCCTATGTTTTTCTAAATGTACCCCATGATACCATTTGCCTTTTTAGTGACTACATCAATTACTGGCTTGTGTTTGACAATGACACCCAATTCTTGTTCACTATTTTCAAACCAAATTTCCTCAATGGTATACAGATGCTTTCCATGTTCTCCTGCCAAATTCCATCCTATTTATTTCAGTCTAGTGCTTAAACCTGTTGAGAATTTCCTGAATGTTTTCTCTTTCATCTAAAGTATTAAACATTCCTAGCCATTTTGTGTCATTTTTAGGCTACCTAAGTATCCTCTCAACTCCTCCATCCAAATCATTGATTAAAAATGTTAAGCAGCAAAGGGCCCAAGACAGCAAGTGTGGAATTTTTGTTTCATACTTCATTCTAAGATGTAATAGAGCCACTAATGAGTAGTCTTTAGGTGCAGTTATTCAGCCAATTGTGAGACTAGCTCAGCAGCCCCCAACCTTTTGGACACCAGGGACCGGTTCCATGGAGAAAGGTTTTTCTGAGGATTGGAGGAGGCATGGTTTTTCATGCTGCCTGTATACCGCAGATGGGGCTTCACTCGTTTGCATGGCCCAGTTGCTTGCATGCTATGGACCAGTGCCGGTCTAGGGACTGGGGGTTGGAGATCCCTTGTCTAGCTAACAGTGGTGTCATTTAACTATTCCATTTTGCGAAGGAGGATATCAGGAAACACTCTATTGAAGACTTGGCTGAAGTCCAGATACACTATGTCTATGGCTTCCCCCAATCTACTAAACTAGTAACTCTATCAGAGAAGGTTATGAGATTAATCTGGCACAATTTGTTCACAACCAACACATGCTGCCTTCGGTTAATTGTAGCATGCCTATCCAATGGTTTACAAACATTCTGCTTGATGATCTGTGTCCAGGCTCATAGTCTAAAAAGGCTACTGTCTCTGACATCCCTTTAATCCCCTAACTCAGGGGTGGGCAAATATGGCCCCTCTTGGCTGTCTTAGGAATTCTGGGAGTTGAAGTCCACAGGTTGTAAAAGGGCCACAGTTGCCCACCCCTGCCCTAGCTGCCTAGCAGGAAGTTCCTACTGCCACTGCATAGCCTTTTGTCATTCTGCTTGGGAATTATGGGACTTTAGGTTTAGATCTGGAGAGCACAAGGATAGAGAAGATTGATCTTGCCCACTTGTCACTTATAAACCCATTTCAAGTGAATTGAACTATATCGTATGCCTGGACTCCACGGATCATCAGCAATATTACTACAGTAGTCCTTGATTTATGACCACAACTGAGCCAAAAATTCCTGCTGTTAAGTGAAACATTTGTTAAGTGAGTTTTGCCCCATTTTACAACCTTTCCTGCCACAGTTGTTGAGTGAATCACTGCCATTGGTAAGTTAGTAATCTGGGTGTTAAGTGAATCTGTCTTCCCCACTGACTTTGTTTGTGAGAAGGTTGCAAAAGGTAAATCACGTGACCTTGGGACATAGCAACGGTCATAACTATGAATCAGCTGCCAAGCATCTGAATTTTGATCACATGACCATGGGGATGCTGCAAAGATTATCAGTGTAAAAATTGTTCATCAGTCACTTTTTTTCAGTGCCATTGTAACGGTGAATGGTCACTAAATGAACTGTTGTAAGTCAACAGTTGACCTGTATAATAATAAAAAAGGATCTCCCTCCAAGACTTAATTCTTTATATTATTCCACTCTTGGGGCCTTGAGGATGCTCCGAATTACAGAGAAGAAGGCCGTATTTTTACATAGTGTTGTATATTTACAACACTATAACAGTCTATATATACATATATCACACACTTAGTTTCCAGTTTGTGTTACCAACTGTCCGCTCATCCCAAGCTGGCTGTGTGGGGGATACTTAGTTGGCCCCCTGCTGATTTGTCTCTCTGTTTTCTTCTCAGCTGTCCCATCCAGAAGCCACAGTTCTAAAGTTACAGGACAGTTTCTAACTTTGTGCCTGTCCCAAGGCATCAGGACAGGGGCACATGATTTGTAATTTATGAGGACACCCATAGAGCTGTCACTTTCAAGGCAGGTGTTAAGAAACTGGCAGACAGCCTGAGCAAAGAAAAAGACTGACCTCACCCTGGAATAATGGTGGGTAACATGGTCACAGGACAGAAAGTACTGACATCAGTGGACTTTTAAAAATAAAGCACTAGGTCATTCAGCAAGGCTAGGGACCTTTGCAGAAGATGCCTTTCCCACATGGGTAGTTTGCATATAAACTTTGGGTTTATAGACTGGTCATTTTTTTAAGAGAAGTGAAGACGATAGCGTAGAAGGATATTGCTGCCTTCACCACACATTCAATATTATTTCTTTTCTTGACTTAGATAAACAGGTTTTGAGCATTTCATGAAAGCTATAAAACATTGGACAACTACAATGCAAGAGGTGATACGGAATTAGGAGCCTTTCTGTAGCATAATGAGCATCCTTTTTCCTTCCACCATTAATATTTTTGAAATCTCTGTCCAACCACGCTATAGAAATTGTAGAAACATTATTCACCCCCTCCATCCCCAGATTTTTTCCCTTTATTATCATAGTAATACTAAAGATGTGGAAGAACTTTTCCATCCTTGCCCCAAAGCAATGGAATGGCCATCCTAAGAAAATACATACTTCAAAAGGTTAATATGATGAGCTGAGGTTCCTTAGCGGGATTATAATAAATAGCAGTACTAAATAGCAGTATGGGGAATATAATGGGCAAACACTACAGATATGAACTTGAGATTGAATTGGTTGAGGTCAAACGTTCTACGTCTCAAGACAAATTAGGATCTGTACAAAATGATGCTTCTTCACAAGGTCCCTTTCATTCCATTTAAATCCTTCCATTTAATGATTCCCTGACTCTGGAACTTTAGAGAACTGTAAAAGAGTGTTCCTCCAAAACAAACAAACAAACAAACAAATGAACGAACAACAAGTAACTTTTGATTCTTTGGAAAATAATAGAGTGGAGCAGAGACAAAGAGAGAGGATTAGAACTGGTGATAGACAGGAACCCTAACAAATGAAAGGGATCTGAGAAATTATGCCATTCGGAACATCCTGGTCACAACACCTTGCATCTTTTTTTTCCCTTACGCCTGCCTTATTTTCAGCAGCCTTTGCTGCCTAATTCTGAACTGTATTTAATCTGAATCTGTAAATAGTTCTTTAATTTTAATTCTACAATGATTTGATCTTTCAGTATTTAAAAGAAGCATTATCCTTATTACATCTCCAACAAAATGCTGTCCTCAACAATCCTTTTCTATAGGGATGTAATGGATTCCAATAAATTCTAAATATCTTTGGTTGTATAAATCATGCTTTCATCCATTACATTGTGATATAGAAGTTAAAACACTCTCCCATTGTTTAGACAATTAAAAAACTTCTAATTCTTTCTTATAGCCATTTCTTAGTATCTATATATCAAATTGATTTAGTGATAACCAATATCTGTAGAAACTAATTTTTTTTTAAAGTTTTAAAGGGTGCTCTAGTATCTCAGGTATCTTAGAAGCTGGAAAAAAAAACATATTTAACAAGTTTTGGGAGAAAGTACCGGATAATGTAAATGTGATTGTATGATAAAAGCTAAAAATTTCAGATGATAATATTCTTTTGACTTACATATCTAGTCTTGGAATCTGACAACTGGACAACGTAAATGGATTCTCCATGCCCTTACTATAATCAAAAGACTAATATTGTAGCATTGGAAAAATAAATGTATGATTGTATTTGCCACCTATGGACAGATTGCACAGAGACATAGACTTTGTGTGAACAAATGTAATGAAATATGGGACTAATTTATACACAATACACTAGGTTAAAATTATAGACATAAATGTATTAAAAATCTATGTGTATTTGAATAATAATTGCATAACATTTAACCCTGATGGCATCAACACTTGAAATTTTGAAATTCTGTATTTTTTAATAGCAGTTATGCAAAATCTTAAGCACAATTGTTTTTTCTATCTTAGAGAAAATTTTACGTTGTTTTATAAATCTGTTTTGTCTTCTCTTTGTTAATTGTTCTACCATACCAAACTATAGTTGAATGTTCAAGGAAAAGGGTCAGGCAAAAACATTTCCTCGCAGCTAACATTGTGTTGTATACAATGTTGTGATCTTATGTTGTGATCTTTGTTTGTAATCCACAAAGACAGAGAACTCCCAAAATATAAGGTCTGATCCAAGGAATGATTCTCCAATATGACACCAGCTAAACAAAGATGAGTGCTGGCCTTGAGAAGACTAAAGTGATGTTCTCCTCAGTTAAAAAGATAAAGTGTCATTGCTTTAGAGAAAACTGCGTTATTTTTCACACTGGGAGTATTGACTTCTGCTTTTACCTGTTATTAAAACCATTACAATAAAGAAACCAAGGTTCACACTTTTAAAGAAGACATCTCTAGAAATATGTTTTAATTAGATGAATGAATAAAAAAAATACTACCTCTGTAATTGGGATGGATAAAGTTTGTAGACTAAAATTGCAATTTTTGAAACAATTACTTTGCCCTCCAAAAGTGCAGAGATGATTTACCCAGTTTTGTTGTATTCTCTTGCAATAGCTTTTCCACTCCACTCACTGAATTATTCCTTTAGTATCTTTAACTGATATTACTAACATTCAGATTGATGACAATTACAGCCAAGAATTTTGGGGGACTTCAATATAGAAATATTATGTTATCTTAATAATGCTGCAGGTTTAATTGAATGTTACAATATTCCTCAATCCAGATTAATCAAAACATACATCAAGGAAACTTTTAATATTTTATGCAAAACTGTTTTTACAAAAATGTATATGACTATGTAATACTTTGCAGGAAATTTGATTTACAAAGTGAAAGTGTTCAGTGGCAGGTATAGTTTGATCTACCTTATTGAATTTCCCTTTCTGTACATTGAAGTATGCTACACTTCAATTGGAAATAATGAGTTTAAATGCTAACTCCTTGAATAATCAGACCAAATTCTACCTAAAACAGCTTTCACAAACTAGATGCTCTCCAGATGTGTTGAGCAACAAACAGCAGCATATGCAGGATCTCATTGCATTCATCAGAATAATGAAAACAATGTTGTAGCATCAATGCTACCCCTTTGGGGAATGCATGTGGTATCACAACTCATGTAGAAAAAGGGTAGGTCTGGTTTGCAATGCTACAACATTGCTTTCATCAGTACAGGTAGTCCTCAGTTTACAACCATTCATTTAGTGGCCATTCAAAGTTACAACGGCACTGAAAAAAGTGACTTATGACCAATAGTGGGTTTCAATTTTGGTTGCTACCAGTTCGCTTGCGGGCACGTACGCACTCACATACATGCACAGAAATGTCCGGGCAGGTGGGTGGAGCCTCCCATTGCCACCACTACCGGTTCGCCTGATCCATGGCGAACTGGTAGCAACCCACCACTGCTTGTGACCATTTCTCACACTTACCACCATATTATTGCAGCATCTCCATAGTCACATGATCAAAATTCAGATGCTTGGCAACTGACTCATATTTATGTGATGATTATCAGATTGCAGTGTCTTGGGGTCATGTTATCATCTTTTGTAATCTTCTGACAAGCAAAGTCAATGGGGAAGCCAGATTCACTTAATAACAGGGTTATTAACCAATGCGGTGATTCACTTAATCACTATGACAAGAAAGGTTGTAAAATGGGGTAAAAGTTGCTTAACTGCCTTGCTTGGCAATAGAAAGTTTGGGCTCAGTTGAGGACTACCTGTAGGAAACCCCTCCCCCCTTTTCTTGCTACTGACTGTGTCAAATTATTGCTGTCCAAAGAGCCTCGTCTGGTCACTGTTTCCCACAGTAACCAACCAAATATCTCTGGGGAGCTCAGAAGTTGAAGTAGTACACAGAACTACTACTGATTGTATCAGACAAAACTGAACTGAAACTGGTCGTCACTTGTGATTTTTCAGCATCTGTTCTATTTTTAATGAAAAGAATTGAATAGTCATTCAAAGGTAGATGCAAATGGTATCTATGGAGATTCTCAGTCATCCAGGTCATGGTTGCCCCAAAGGTGCTTTTTTTCCCAAGAGACAACTGGACTTTCTGGGGTTTTTTTTGAAGATGTTTCACTTCTCAAACGTCTTCAACCCCCCCCCCCCCCGAAAGTCCAGTTGCCTCTTGAAAAGCACCTTTGGGACATGCAAGTGGTAGCTTACCAAGTGATTTTCACCCCTCCACAATTAATTTACTTTCCTGGGTCTTCTAAGATGTAAATGAGATGTTCCAACTTCCAATTCATGCAGGTAACTAGCGTAATGATATCCTGTTTTCCCCAAAATAAGACATCCCCTGATAATAAGCCCAATCGGGCTTTTGAACGCATGGCAATAAGGCCAAGTGCTTATTTCAGGGTTCAAAAAAAATATAAGACAGAGTCTTATTTTCAGGGAAACACTATATTTTTACAAGCTCCCTATTGTAATTTGACTCTTGGTGACAAATTGTACTAAAATCTTGCTGCAATCAACACTTATTGATATATTGGTTTATCTAGCTCTAACTATATAAGCTATACTTATCTATTTTGAGTAGTGACTTGACCATTTATATATCTATAGTACTATAAGAGTGTGCAGATTTGCTCTTTTAGAACAAGTAGTTGCTAGCCAATAAGTTTACCCACTAAATAGTTGCAAAAGACACCTGTGTCACTTGCCCTCTATTCCCTTGCAATGTCCAAAGGTTCTCAAATTGATGTAGGAACATCATCCCAAAGCTACAAGGGGATAGCCATATTCTAAGAGAATAAAGGATATATATATATGAATGGCTGCAAAGCCTGCATGCTAGATTTCTAAAAGTCCCTAAGCCACGATATTCAACTGGTTTCACATCAACACTTTGCCTGGAGGTAGTGTTGACACAAAAGCATTTAAATGCTTTAAAAACGTATGTTTCTCTCTCTCTCTTTTTTAACCCCACCTTTCATCCCTTTTCAAGGTTTGTTGAATTGCTTTAAGTATACTGAGCTCAAACTCAGTGTCTTTTGAAGTTATTTTGGCTTTTCTCAGTCAGTTCTGTAAAAAGCCTTGTTTATACTAAGTACATTCCAACCTCGAGAGGTGTTCAGTTCCCAATGTATAGAAAATCCTCCACCCTAATACTAATGCTGCTACCTTATACTTCCTATTGCATTGTTCCTTCCCCACCTCTTCCTTACTAAAGGAAACATAAAGGTGACCTTTAAAAGCCAATTTCTCCATCGGGTTAAAAGCCATTCCTTTATCACTTTTTCAACTCCTCCAGGTTGTCAGTTTTAACTCGGTAAACACTTGCTTACTCCAAGAATAATTACTCAATAACTTTTATCACAAAGCTATCACCAGTGATATATTTGCAAACTGAAAGAAATACACAACCCTTTGAGACCCCAAATTTTGCTCTTTGTCCTGAATTCTGCAGTGAGAAAACACACGTCTTACTGACAAATTATGCTAAAGTAGAGAACACACTGAACAATTTGTTTTGCAGTTTTTACAATGCATTGCCGTTTGACGTATATTTGCTTTGCTGTTGTTTATTTTCTACTTGTGATGCAGTTAAAAAAAAAATCAGGAACCAATCCAACAATACTAATAAAATAAAACCATACTGGATTAATCTTTCTTTTGGGTGATAAAGTGGATAGCCTT
Organism: Ptyas mucosa; assembly: GCA_012654045.1. Taxonomy (NCBI): domain Eukaryota; kingdom Metazoa; phylum Chordata; class Lepidosauria; order Squamata; family Colubridae; genus Ptyas; species Ptyas mucosa. The sequence continues at coordinate 307,689 of WNWU01000109.1, read as the reverse complement.
CTATTAGAAGAGCAAATGGAATCTTCATCATCATGCAAGCTGGGGTTTATTGCCATTTTCATGGTGGCAGCTGCACAGGAAACCTACGGTCTGGATGGGGCAGAGAACAGCCTGGTTGTCATATAGCCTTTCTGGATCAAATTTGCACATTTTAATATTACTGGGGTTCTCTCAGAGGCGAACCAAGCTTTTGCCTTTCTCGGCTGCCTCTTTGCGTGCGTATGCCATTATTCCCTCGTTCAATTAACTGCTAAGGAGACTGAAAACTATGTGCCCAGAGTGGGAAATGAGTCCATCTTTATTTGCAGCTTATTCAGAACCTTTGAAAATACTTTGAAATAGCCATTAATTAGGATGGAATATCTAAATTTGAAATTCAAAGGGCATCAAGCAAGCTAAATAAAAGACTGTGGAAGACTTGTGGTCCATATAGATCTTTGAGCTCCATTTACCTTGGCAAACAATGAAGCTATAGCTGACCTGGAAAGAATCTTGATAATACATCCAGGTGCAAAAAAAAGGGCTATAGGCAAATTATTCACGAAAACAGGGACTTTGTTTTTTATATGATAGAAGCTTACAAAAGGTACCTTTTCAGAATTTGCGTGGATTAATTTTTATGGGACTGGAAGAAAATTGAAAGAAATAAGATGCCTTATGAGATGATAAAATTTTTGTCCCAGTTGTCTGAAATGGTAGAATCAAGAAGTTATTTTGCGGAAGAGTCAACTGGGAAGCCAAATTGAAGGATAGAAATCTTAAAATTTGAAATTGTCAGTTTCAAAATAATTTTTTGGGGGGTGGCAAAAGACTGATGGAGAAGAGTCAAGCACATACAGTAAGAATCGAAGAATTAAAAAGCTTCAGAAAACAAAAGCTCTGCAATGGAAGCATAGAAAGCTACAATATACAATACGGTTACGTTAGCCAACACTGGCCTTAGAATTGCACCACGAGTGAAACAATGCTTGCCTGTTTAACAATACAATATAGACAATATAGAACAAGAGCCATTTTATATGACCTGCTGTAGCCTACATTATATAAAGTAGCTTTTCCTAGGTGATGCTGCAACAAGAAGGTGATGTTAGAAGAAGTTTATAGGAAAGCAAACATAATTATTATGCAACTAAATATAATCCTGAGATTTTTTTAAAAAAATTATTTATATGCCGCCCTTCTCCGGAGACTCAGGGCGGCTTACAATGCGTTAAGCAATAGCCTTCATACTTTTGTATATTTTATACAAAGTCAGCTTATTGCCCCCACAAACTGGGTCCTCATTTTACCCACCTTAGAAAGGATGGAAGGCTGAGTCAACCTTGAGCCTGGTGGGATTAGAACTCACAGTAATTGCAGGCAGCTGGATGTTAAATGCTGCCTTAGTAGGAGGCATTAGCCTGCTATGCCACTCAGGCTCCTAATCTCAGGCCAGATTTGATGGCATTGCTATTTCATACCAATTTAGTGCAAGATAGTTCTTGCACAGGTAGTTCTCAATTTATGACTAGCCACTTAGCACCTGAAAGAAGCTACGACCTAGTTCTGAAGTTCTGACTGTTCCCCCGTGGTCATGTGACCGCACCGTGGGTGCTCAGGCCACATTTACACTGTTCGTAGAATCCCATGACTGCATTTTACCATGGTTATCATTGTACAAAACTGTAAGTTTTGGTTTCCAGAAAAAATGTGCCATAACGAACAGTGGGTTCACTTAACAACAGTGGCATTCATTTTTACGACCACTGCATTCGCTTAATGATCACTGCAAAAAGATTGTAAAATCAACCTGATTGAAACCATCATGATATGTACAAATGTAATGGGCAGGCTCCATTACAATTGCATGTTGTGGGCTACCTGTAATTATGTATTAGGCTTACAACTAATACTTTCTCTTATTACTAAAGGCAGCTAACATGGAAGTCTCTCCTAATTTCATTCCAGCAACAAATGTATGAGATAAGATAGGCTGACAAAAAAGGGATTGGTCCAAAAACAGTTTTATAGAATTGAATTGACATTAAAATGCTGGACCATCCCATCAACTTTGAAATACTGTATTATGATCATTAGATCATCTGTATTTTTGAGTCAGGCAAGACATTAACTTAAAGGTGGACCACCCAGCTCCCACATAAGTATCTTCAGGGGATTGAAGAATGAGGAAAAGGATTCCTATCTCTGTACTGAGGAGGGAGCAGCAATGTTGGTGACAACGAGAGACTTCCTATCGAGCAGCAGTATCAAAAGACATTTTGTGGCCCAGATTCAGATTGTGACAGAGATACTTTGCATTGCATGATCAAATTCATAGCAGCAGGAGTAGCTCTCTGCCTTGCCAGCAGCCTATTTGGGTGCTTGGGGCTTGTGCACTCAAGCTGTCTTCAGGAGCTCTGGTAATGGTGTGTCTCCCAACAAATCCTAGGCTTCGAACAGCATTGCCTCACCTTCCATGTCCTACAACTGAAAAAAACTAGGTTCCCCTTATTAGGCAGATTCTTTTCCATGCCCTTCCTCATAACAGCTACTATTCACTTAGAAATATAAACAAGGTACACACAGCTAATTTTTGAAGGACGAAACCAATTTAGATGCAGAATAGTAGAAAAGGTTGGAGAGGCAGGCACTATTGGCTTTGAAAGCATAGAAGATCTGGAAGAGCTTCAGTGTAAAAAAATACCAAACCTGCTAGTGTCATCTACATACCAAGGATGTCTACAAGCCATAATCCAAAAAGTCAAGATAGTGGCCAAGAGTCGCACAACAATGAGATCGGTGGCATGTAAATTTAATGAATATTTGTTTATTTATTAAATGTATATGCTACCCACATCAAGTGAGTATAGGTGGCTTACAACATGATAGATCAATTAAGATGGTATAGTTAAAGTCCTATCCATTTATTATTTGCAACATACATTAAAAAATGAGTTTTGTTTGCATTGTGGTGGCTACCATCTTAACCTTTTAAAACATATTATGTTGACATTCTTGTAAAGCTTGGATACATTCCCTAGAGCAGGCATGTCAAACTAGCGGTCCGTGGGCCGGATGAGTTATGTGCTGGCCCATGCCCACTCCCAATTTAGTGAAGGGGAAAAAAGTCATGATACATTACATGACGATGTCGTGACGATGTGAGTTTGACACCCTTGCCCTAGAGCACTTTTGAGCTTTTAACTTGCTGTTAAAATATAATTTTTAATATAAATATAACGAGAGAAAAAACATGGATCAATTGGAGATGGGACAGAATTTCATGGTGGTGTTAGGGTTGCCAGGTCTGCTTCCAAAAAATAGTGGACACGTGTGTGTGTGTGTGTGTGTGTTAAGTAGTAAAAAAATAAAAAAAATTACAATTAAATTATATATTTTCTTACAAACATTTTAACACATATTAAAATAATCACTTCAAAACTTTACTTAAAATTCAAAACATCAAATATATTAAAATAATATGTAAAATATTAAATTACACTTTACTATGCTGTTGTGTGTATTTTTTATTTGACTGCACAGCTTTGATCAATTCTTTATGTTTAAGGAATAATTCTTTAATTTCAGTACAACATTGAGAAATATTTAAAAATATACAAAGTTCACTTCGAACTGATGGTACAAGCAGTCGGTTATGTTCGTCAGTGCACAAATTTCCCATGACGCTGAAAATTCGTTCAACGTTTGCATTTGATACCGGAATTGATGCACAATACTGGAACAGTTTCAGTAAACTCGGAGCTGGCTCTTTCTTGAAAAAGTATGTCCACTTATCAAGGGATGAATCGCCCTGCAGATGAACATAAACTTCTTCTAAGGCAGAAATTTCATCGAAGAGCGTGTTCGGTGGAAGTTCTTCTCGCCATGGTGATAATAACCAGATGTTCGTCATTTCTTCTAAAGTTGGAGGATTATTGCGATCAATTAGATTGAAACAATTTTATATACTTTTATTAAATGTCTTGCGAAACAATTGAGTATGATTAATAATTTTTTCAGAGAATCGAGTTCAATGGAGATTCGATCTTTGTCTCATTCTAACTTATGAAAAAAAAGACAAAACGTGATTCTCCTATCCTTATTCTCTTAGACTGTACAGCTTTAGATTACGTACCATTTCATCATAAAGTTTTTGAATAAAAAAAATGTCCACTATTCTGTGAAAAAAAATAGTGAACATAATGTGAAAAAAGCGGACTGTCCGCTCAAATAGTGGACACCTGGCAACTTTAGGTGGGGGGAAAAATATGGGAAGATATGGAAGAAGCTGGGGGGGGGATGGCTCTCAGGGATCAGGGCACAATGTACCAGTCTCATCTTCTGGCTCCCATTTGCTGATCAGCAGCCTGCTACTGAATGCCAGGTCAGCCTCATACTGTACTTCCCTCATCTGTGACTTAATCATAGATGAGAGGGGTCACCTGGTGAGTTTTATCAAGACTGACTGGGTCTGAAGGAGAGGTTTCCTCTTCTCAGAAATGTGTCCAACTGGTTTTAGGTTGTGGCATCAGCTGAGACTCCAGGGCAGGGATAGGGATGTGGCAGTTATCATCTAGAAATCTCTTATGGCTTTCAGAGGCACAGGTCCACTGGTTGCTGTTAAATTGGGTTCTATGGATCAGTTGGGACTATTGCTATTGTACCAGTTTCTCTGATGTGTAGCAACCTCCCTGCTTGAGCTCTTGATGCTTTCTTAGGGTTGGGACTGGAAGCCTCATGTTTACGGGCCTGGAAGATTTCATTTTTCTCTGGGAGATGCAGTCTGAGTGGTTCAGAAGTACATAGTCATCATGAGAGCCATGGGCCTGATTTGAATAAATAAATACATTCTCAAATGGTTATGTCACTGAAATGGTAACAAAATGAAAAGGGAGACAAAATGTAGTCTATGTGACAAGTGCCAGGGAAATCAGGAGATTTGGGCAGTACAAATGAGTATAAGTATAAAGATTTATTTCAAGCTTAAGCTTTGTACAGAAATCTGAGCTACTAACGGTCAAGGGAAATAAGCAGGAATAAGAAGGCATTCAAGGTTGGCTGGATTTAGATCTCATATGGGTGCACAGGGACTCGTGATTTATGATGCATTTTACCCCTCTCTCAGGCTCAGCCTTGTCCTCTCTTACTCTATGCTCGTAGATTATCCAAATTTAATGTATGTATTAAATATATTATCTATCACAATCATCTATATTTGGCTGTTGATTATTGAGTATAGCACCATTCTCCAGCCTGGTGCCCTGCTGAAGATTTGGATTCCAGCTCCCGTAATTCCCAATCAGAATAGCCAAACGTGTCAAGATAGTGCATTCAGGTTAATGCCTTTATGAAAGAGTTTGGGTAACAGAAGAATCTGTAGCAGAGGTGTTCTGCACACATACATGCATGCGTGTTTTAAAAAATGAATTAATCTGTTATTTGAGAATCTCTTCCTTCTTTTATCCTGCCAGATGTGGAGATCAGTGAAGGCCAATTTTGTCTTTCTTTTAATGCAGCACAAACAGTAGCCATTGTGGGGAAGCTGCTTTTCATCTTCTTTTCATTTAAAAGGTTTCGGCAAAGGAATAAAATAGAAGGGAACATGGCAAATTGAACACAAAAGGAGAATCTCAATCAGGAGAACCAGCCGACTATTCTCTAAGCAGTTTCCAAGCAACTTTAATGGAAGGCCAGCCAAAAACAAGATAAAAGGAGGTGGAAGCAATACATTATTTTTGACAATAAAATGACTATGAATGCTCCAGTTACTGGGATATAGACTGACTAGCATAAGCACTTACTTATGTATTTCTGTGAATACCAATGAAAATTCCATCTGTAAGGGACAATCAAATTTGAGCGAGCATGTTAATTCTAACAATACACGTGCGTAACCATTCAGTGACAGAAGCTTTTACTGAACATGAGTCGGTAACCTGGATGGTTCTTAATCGCTTTTCCAATATCTTATAGATTTGCTATCTGGTTATTTCACAGGTGAGAAAGATAAATGTAGTTACCAGTGGCTATTGTGTTCACTAGACTGAATTAGCAGCTTGTAAGAAAGACCCACACAGATTAAATGATTTTTTTAAAACCATGCAATCCATGTACAAGTGAAATGAAATACAATGAAATCTCTATGATTTAAGCTCTTTTATTCCCCTCAATACATTATTGAGGTATATAAATCATTCATCTGACCATTTACTGTATGAACTGACAATAAAGATGAAGCAACAACCCAGATTTCATTTCTTTATTATAATAATTACTGGTATTTAATCTCATTTTTCCATGGTGTTCCAAATAGATGGGTTTGCATGGTGGGGGGAGGAGGGGTGTCGTCTGATTCAAAACTTCTGCATAAGGGTTGTGTCTTCAGATCACAACTGGGGGCATGACGCTTGATTCTGAATAGACAAAAAAGGGAGACTATATTTATTCCTATATCATCCTGTACCACATCCCACACTATTTCCTAGGATCTGCCCATCCTAATGAGTAGCTCTCTCTCTCTCTCTCTCCCTCTGTGTGTGTGTGTGTGTGTGCGCGTGTGTGTGTGAGAGATTTTTTTTAAACTTCCGGTAACTTCCTGGACAAATCCCTGCAAATTTCTCTGCAAGGTTTTTCGGGAATGGTTTGCTATTGCCCCCTTCTTAGGGCTGAGGAAGAGTGAATAGCCAAGGTCACCCAACTGCCTAAGATAGGATTAGAATTCAGTGTTTACCCGCTTTTAGCCTAGTGCCTTGGCTATTACATCAAACTGGCTCTTTAGGAGATAGAGGCTCTGTAATGAGTAGAAGCATCAATAAATAACAGGCAGCACACAGTGTGAGTGGAATTATATTCATTAGTACAGTGGTCCACATGTTTTGGCTAAAAGTCATATTCAGAATTCTGAGAACACATCCTGGAGACCTGCACTCAGCAACTGTCATGGCATGAAATATCTTTTTATAAAAGAGTTGTTTTGGTGGACATGGATGATCACAACAATAATATTATAATAAGACAGATAAGGATGCTTTTCTCCCACCCCTCTAGTTCTGTCCTGTATATTTCTGTTCAAATTTACTTGTGCCTTTTACTGGACACTTCCAAATAAAGCATCTGGACACTTCCAAATAAAGCATAGGTGTTTTCTTCAAATCCTGTGTGTCCTATATGATCCCCCAACACAGGCTGGCATTTTCCCTTGAAACTTAGAGCAAGTTACCATTTATTATCTTCTTCCAGTTAAAAGGTTCTTATTGTTTCTAAAAAGTCAGGAAGGCAGGGAATCAAGAGGGTGCCAGGGGAGCGAATCCCTAGTGCTGTGTAACGGGGTGAGCTCCTGTTACTTGTCCCAGCTTCTGCCAACCTAGCAGTTCAAAAGCACGTAAAAAATGCAAGTAGAAAAATAGGGACCACCTTTGGTGGGAAGGTAACAGCGTTCCGTGCGACTTTGGCATTGAGTCGTGCCAGCCACATGACCACGGAGATGTCTTCGGACAGTGCTGGCTCTTTGGCTTTGAAACGGAGATGAGCACCACCCAGTGGTGAAATGTAAAATTTGTTACTACCAGTTCTGTGGGTGTGGCTTGGTGGTGGTGGGGTAATATGATTGAATGGGCGTGGCCAACTTTTTTTTTTCTTTTAAAACCATTTTTTCTACAACCTCTTTGGCTGAAGGGGTTGTAAAAAAATGCTTTTAAAAGCCTCTGACGATCTCAGCTGAGCCGCGTGATCCTCAGAGGCTTTTTTTTTTTACTTTTAAAAGCATTTTTCAGTCAAAGAGGTTGTAGAAAAAATGCTTTTAAAAATAAAAAAAAGCCTCTGATGATTGCATGGCTCAGCTGAGCAATGGGGGGGGGGGCAGGGATTTTTGCTACTGGTTCTCCGAACCACCCACCTCCATCGCTACCGGATTGGGCGATCCAGTCCGAACTGGTAGCATTTTATCCCTGGCACCACCCCGTAGAGTCGGGAATGACTAGCACATGTGTGCAAGGGCAACCTTTACCTTTAACCATTATTTAGGAGGCAGTTTTGTAGCTAATAGTATGGATGAACCAGTATTGAATTAGGATTGGGGTGACCTAGATTCAAATGCATATTCATCCATCAAGCCTATTTGGGGGGGTAGTCTTTGGAATAGTCATATTTTCCAATATAATTTATATTATAAAGTTGAACTTGTATGCAAAAAAAAAGAAGAAGAAGAAGAGAGGCCTTGAGCTCCTTGGTAAAAAAGCAGAGAGGAAGGGAATGAATAATGAATAGAACGAAAATATAATAAGCACATTTTCATTCAGATTTCCTGTTTATTTCAGTTAATAAATATGGACTATAGCTTCAACGCAGTATGTGTTTGTGTGTGTGTGTGTGTATGTGTGAGAGTGTGTGTGTGTATGTGTGAATGAGTGAGTGTATGTGTGTGAGAGAGAGATGGTTCTCATATTGATAAGAAGTCTAGTAGTCGTTTTCAAAACAACAGGTGACGACTGTATTGCTTTCACAAAAGAGACAAGCATTTTTTTTCTGTACAGTGAAAATGTGTAAGAAGACAAATCAGAATCACGATGATTGAAATGGCCTAGATAAAGGTTTCTCATCTGAATGTGAAATACCTGATGGAACTCTACCTTGGTATCCTTAAAATGCTTTTACAGGAGATCCAGCAGTGACAGTCATGGGCCTCAAAATGGCAAAAGAAGTCCTGGCCATGCATATGAAATCATCTAGTTACATCTGCCACTTTAAAACCAGTGACTGCCACTGTAGATTCACCAATATTCTAATATGTATATATTTAAACAGCTTTAAAACTTAGGGGCATAGTCCTAATTTCCTCCACCAGTGTTAAGAAGAGAACTTTGAATCTAGGATGGATTCTTTTCACAGCAGCTGTAAAAATATCCAGTGTCTGATCACTTAGGAAATTGGTTTGTTCTTCATTAAATATTAGATTCATTCAAGGATTAAAGGAGACCCAGAAGCTGGCTAGAGTTTTCCCCCCTCTAATCACCTACTGCCTTCTCATGAACTCATGAAGATTGTGAGAAAAACACTCCAGGCAAGATGTTCTTAGCAGCAAAATTTACTCAACTTATTTACTTAAACCAGAGCTGGAATGTTATAGAATGAAAATTAAACCAGTAATCATACTCTAATCTTGGCAAACTTTAAGTCCATCATCTGTTTTCAGTTTGCTTTATTTCCCCTTGAGAAATATCTATGTCCTATAAAGATCTATTAAAAAGTGGCATTAAACAACTGAACACTATCAGACAGCAGGCAGACTATGGGACACCTTGCATTTACATTGTGGAGGCTCAGGTTTTAAAATTTATCTGGAAAATCTTTGACAACAAGCAATATAAAGATCCCAGAGCAAAGCAACTAGAGACTTGGAGACACAAGAAAGAAGATGTGGAAAAGAAGATGCCCATACATTCCATATTCATCAATAGGATTAGTAACTACTTCTAATCTAAAACTGGGAAACAAATCTTTAATAATAGTGTGGTGGCACGAGACCACAGTCTATAGTGGAGTAGCAAATTTCATTCTACATAAGTGCTCTTCATCATTGTCCCATAGCTGTTTCCCAGGGTAATCCAGGGATACCTCCTACAAACCTGCCAACCCTCCAAGGTAGTCCAGACAAAAGGCACCAACCATGAGTACAGACATTACAAACACTACCTTTATTGTAAGGTTACAATAAAAGAATCTTCCAAGTCCATTTCTCCTCTGTTTTACTTTCCAGAAAACTAAGGACGGCTGTTTCTGAGACACTTTGTCCCTTTTCTTCTGTGGGCTGAGATACCTTTTCCATGATAGTCATCAAGTCAGGGGTGAAATCCAGCAGGTTCTGACAGGTTCTGGAGAACCGGTAGCGGAAATTTTGAGTAGTTCGGAGAACCGGCAAATACCACCTCTGGCTGGCCCCAGAGTGGGGTGGGAATGGAGATTTTGCAATATCTTTTCCCCAGGAGTAGGAAGGGAATGGAGATTTTGCCGTATCCTTCCCCTGGAGTGGGGTGGGAATGAAGATTTTGCAGTATCCTTCCCCCGCCACACCCACCAAGCCACATCACGCCCACCAAGTAAAAAAATTTGGATTTCATCACTGCATCAAGTCTACGGTTCTTTCTCTTGTCTCTCACAGACCAATACATGACATTGCTTTTATATTTAAAGGAAGTCAGATTCTGGTTAAACCTAATAATGAAATACTAATATGCGAACAAACACATAAAACTTAATGAAAAAAAGCGTGACTGCAATCTGATATAGAGTTGTCTGCTCATGATTTAACTTTGCGGTCCTTACCAATGGTTACATAGATAAAAAATGTAAAACACCACGCAGTCCTGAATGGTGTTCAGCTAACTAAAATTCACCCTTTCTGCTTATAACTAGAAATTCAAATAATTTTGCAAATACTTTTTACATTATAGTGTTTTGCACGAAAGACTTCTGAACAAAGGAAAGGAGAAAGAAACTCAAGTCACCGCTCCATTGTTTCTCTCATTCTGTGAAGATGTCATCAGACCTTGTGCTTCTAGCTGCTACCACTGGAGAGATATTTGAGGCATCCTATTCTTTTCCTCATTTTTTGTTTGTTTGTTGTATAAGCGGAAAAGAAGAAGTGATGGGAAAACATCAAGGAGTAATGCTTAGTAAAACTTAAATATCCTGTTATCACTTGATTCATTTTTCAGAAGGAGGTAATTAGGAATCATGCCTCAACAGATGATATTATCCATTCTGGCCTGTAAAGAAGTCCTTTAGTTGTGCTTCCAATCACCCCCCTCTGTTGTATTAACAGAGAGCCACACCTGTTAAACTTTTACTGTCATGCAACGGTAGAGACAACAATTAATACTAGAAGCACAGTGTCAGATGGTAACCTTGGCATTAGATTACATTGCATATTAATGGAAGAATTTATTACCATACACTCTCAGCCAGCTGTTAGGCAATCAGAGAACATTGCTGAGTTTTTTGGTTTGGTTTTTTTTCTTTTTAAATCCCTTGACAGGGTAGTTTTCCATTCACAATATATTCATATAATATGAAAATACCGATATATCTGAATGCCTTGTAAGGAAGGCCTTCAGATGGTTCTTTTTCTGCTAAAAATGTGGGAATTCCTGATTTTAAAAAATATAATTCTAGCAGAGAGGGAAAAATCATTCTCTTCATGTACTTAGTTTTATATATGGTTGAGTATTTAAAATGAGATAAATACTTTCAATCCATCTATCAGTCAAAACATAATTCCAAGGGCTATTTAAGCATTTAACAAAAATTTATTAGACTGTATTTTTTTTTTTTTTTTTTTGCAAAATACATATCAACCACCAGAAGTTGCTTTAGAGGCTGCTGGTGGTATAAAAACAAACAAATCAATACATGAAATGAAAACTAATACTCAGATTCTCTTACAAGTCTTCTAATTTTGAAATAATGAATTGGGCATTGAACCTGATGGCTGTCATTTGAATTCTTTCTGGCATGTAATTCCGTTTAATTTTTGTTCGGAACAGGGATTTGACCATGAAGAATTGAATATGAAGATAATTCGTTGGCATTACAGTCTGCTAAAATTACCCAGTGTCAATTGCTGCCTTTCTAGATTAGGTTGGCAGGAGGAGTAAACAAATTGGTATACAACTGTCTTAGGTGATGATGCAAAGTAGTAGGGCTTTGGGTTAATATCTTAAGAGATGAGAAAATTATCCAATAATCCCTCATGATAAATTTTGTAGTTCATTTATTGTCTGTGTTTCCTTGTACAGCTGGATGGATGGATGCAGTTTAAGAAACAGCTTAAGAAACTGTTTCAGTTCTTATTGTTAACTGGTAGATTTGTTATTGTGAAATATCAGAAAACAAAATGTACCTTTCATTGAATCAAGGATGCTTCAAAGGTAGGAAATTGCTTTGGGCAGAAAGTTAAAGCAACAAGAAATCCTTGGAAAATATTACAATGAAGGATAAATTCAGTCAGATATTTGTTAGTTATTTTACTATGTAATTCTTTTCCCTGATTAATTCTTTTTGTCTATACAAATGTCATTTTGAAGAGAAATGCTGGATGTGATTGGTTTACAATGTTTCTATTTTTCATTAATTTATAAAGACTACATATCTATGCAGGCGTGTAAGTCAGTTTTTGATTCCCAAGGACTGCCTGCACTAATCCCTGCATTTTTTGGAGGGGCAAGATTTTTGGAAGTAGTTTGTCGTTGCGTCTTCCTAGGGCTGTGAGAAAGTGATTGGCCCAAGGTCATCCAGCTGGTTTTGTGCCTAAAACAGGATTAGAACTCAGTCTTAACCTCTACATTGAATTGGCTCTCTTTTTCTGTGTGTGTATATATATATATACTTGTCTATGTAAGTTTTCACGAGTATATATGTGTGTACAGTTTATATCTCGGGTTTCTTCCTGTGTAATTGTAAACTTATCCTTAAAAGGGTAGTAGCGACGTTTCGATGAAATCACATTCGTCATCTTCTGGCTGATGTTCTTGGTTTGGTGCTTATGGGCAAACTGTGTGATCGTAACTGATGTTTTTCTATGAAAAGAGGCAAAGGTGTATTCTGATCGGTCGACAGTGTTGCTGTATTCTGATTGGCTGATGATGTAGCTGTATTTTGATTGGGTGGAAGCACTGTTGCTTGGTTGTGGGTCGATGGATAAGTTATAATGGAACTGGTGGCAACACAGGCTTTTTGGTGAACCAAGCAACAGCAACAATATGTATGTGTGTGTGTAGGTCTTTGGTCATTCGGGTTTTCTCCCATGTAAAATTGGAAGTGTCTTGGCGACGTATATATATATATATATATATATATATATATATATATATATATATCTCCATGGTTGTTTTCATTTTTTAAAATATATTTTTATTAAATATTACAATTAGAAAAAAATAAAAAGCAATACAAATTACAGAAAAAAATAAAAATAGAAAGTGCGGAAAAGAAAAAAACTAGAAGAAAAAAAAGAAAGAAATAAAGAAATAACTTCCCACTTCATCACAACACAAACCTCTCCACATCTCTTAAAATACAACAAATGCTCTTTGCTTCCCATAATTCATCTTTTAGCTATGAACCAAATACTAAAATCTCATTATTCATTCTCAGTCAGCAAAAGTTCCATTAAGAGCAACTACAGATAATTAGCTATCTATTTTAATATCTATCTTGATCATATAAGCCAATTCTATATTCCTTGGATGGAACATAGTAACCAGAGAGATGAATTTGGCACGAGAAATGCATGCTGTTTTATTTTACCAAGATTGCTGGATGAAATTCATTAGATCCCTGTTGTCCTACATAATGTTTCTTCATTTTTTAGTATTTCATATTTTGCCATGTTTCTCAAAATCTCTGAGAAACAGGGGATTGTAGCAATCATTGTGTATTTGTGCAGTTCTGAAAGATACATAACTGCCCAAGGTAGAGCTACAGGGACAAAACATATATCCCATTCTTCAGCATGATGCTATTTTATCCCAAAAAATATTTCTTAATGTGTCTACCTTTTATTACATTCCTCATATTCTCCCTTTCTTTTACTCTCCCTTCCTAATTAGTAGATATTTAAAATCTTACAATATAACCTCAGAAGTGTTCCTTATCAGGGATATGTGCAGGGCATAGTTTAAAAAACAAACAAACACACACATATACACAGACACAATATTGACCAAGACAGTACAACTGAAGTTTTGAACAACATGGGTGTAGCTTTGGTTATACCACTGTGGCAAACACCTTAGCTTTTTTTGACCACACTTTGCAGATTCTTCTGTTTGTCAGGAAAATGTAAAGAAATGACCGTACCTTGTTCAAATGCTATAATACATTATTTTAAAAACACTGCTAGGCAGCCTAACTACATGCTTTAACTTTTGTACATTTCACATTCCTCTTCAGAGTTGCAGAGTAAATGGATCTATTATCATTTCCAAGCCAGATGTTTTAGTTTATTGAGCCTGTTTGATCCCTGCACCTGTTTAAGGCCAGCAGTTGTTGGATTAGCATAAGGGCTGGTGGTTCTTTAAAAAAAAAATTAACTGGACAACTGTTCCTAAGTAAGAGAGGGGTGTGAAAATAAGCAGCCTTTTTGGTATAAAGACTCGCCTGTTTGTGACACAAGACAGGACACATCATTGACAGTGCAAAACAGCCATGCAAATGTTAACTCTCTATGCTCAACTGCTGGAATCTGTCTTACAAAGGAACAATCACAGAGGTTGCCAAAGAATGGAAGAAAAAGTGGTGGCAGTGATGGGGGCAGGAGGAGACATGTTATCCCCATCCATCTGTGAGACAGCCGTGCAGTTAATCGGAATAATGAATTGTTTCTGGTGGATTATGATGATTAGGATAGGAAGAATTGGCTCCTGGCCCCTCTAGAGAAATTCATCATGTATCTTAAAGAGAAGCAATCACTTTTCAGCAGCGATCCAATTAAGGTAAAGCCCTTATGCGCAGAGCAACTTTAAAAAAAAACAAATTCACCAGAACTATGGACTTACTGACATTCTTGTTAATCATGGATTTCATTGAAAACCAATTCGGGCCTGCATGATTTGCCAATCAGAACCTGAGAGAATCTCTGGGGCTCCCTTAATGATCACCCCAGCAGAGTTGGAAGACATGTCCATCTGGGTTCAGTTCCCAGTGGGGACAAAGACACTGGAAACATGGTGACTGTTTGGAAAGACGGTTTAATGGTGGACAGGACCACATGGTTTTGAGGTCCTGGGCAAAAAGGGCACATGGGTGAGAGAGAGAGAGAGAAATTTATACCCTCTGTTTGGCTTTGAATTTGAGCTTATATTCTGATTGGTTGTCAAATTCCCATGGGGCCATGCAGTGGTAACTTTGTAGGTTGTCCCAAGCTTGGTTGAATTTTGCTGGGTGATGATGTAATGAAAGGGTTTTGGGCAATTCATACTATGGCTCTGCCTGAAGAAGGTAGATCTTTGTTATGTAGAATAGACTGGCCCAGACCTTAATGGCCCATTGACAAAGGTGGAGGTGGGGGGCTGAGTTTCTGCCTCCATATTAGGGGAAATATTCTGCCCTTTTAATATTTCCCAAAATATCTCATTTTCCTAGGAGAGGGTTGGGCGCTAACTTCCTACAACCTATATTAGGGGTCCCCAATCTCCGGGCTGTGGTCCACTACTGGGCCTTAAGCCGTTTCAGAATCGGGCCTCAAAAGTGGTGGGTGAGCATGCGTGGGCATCCCCTCTTGTGTAAATGGAGCTGCACATGCACATCTGCCTGCCGCTCACACAGAACCAACCCCTCTCACCCCCTCCCCCCACCGATCTTCAAAGCCGGAAAGGTTAGGGAACTCTGAGCTGTATAATACCTGACCAAACCATGAATGAGATAAAAATCAGTGATGAAATTCAGCTGGATCTATCCGGCTCGCATGAACAGGTAGCACCGCTGGTGGGAGGCTCCGCCCACCCGCCAGGACATCATTATGTCCCATTTTTGACCCTCTGTGCATCCGCAGAAGGCTCTATGCATGCGCAGAAGAGGCGTGCATGCTCCCATTCCCAAACCGGTAGCAAAGGTAAGTGGATTTCACCACTGATAAAAATGTGTGGTAAAATGTATAATTGCTTATGTTCAGTCAGCTAATTTGGTAGTAATTCCAGGTAGCTCAAAATCTTTTTTTCCCTCTTTGGAGTTGGCGTTGACTCCAAATTTCCATGACAAGATTTTTTAGAAGTAGTTTGCTATTGTCTCCTTCTAGGGTTGAGAAAAAGTGACTGCCCAAAGTCATCCAGACCAGATGGCCTTGTGCCTAAGGTGGGATTAGAATTTAGGATCTCCCAGCTTCTAGTCCAATGCCTTAACCTCCACACCAAACTATCTTTCAACAAAACAAAACAAAACAAAACAAAACAAAACAAAACAAAACAAAA
>WNWU01000109.1:245877-274810 GCA_012654045.1 Ptyas mucosa | reverse complement strand
CCTTTCCTTTCCTTTCCTTTCCTTTCCTTTCCTTTCCTTTCCTTCCCTTCCCTTCCCTTCCCTTCCCTTCCCTTCCCTTCCCTTCCCTTCCCTTCCCTTCAGGAGAGCTGAAGAAACAGGGAAATCCAGGGACCATGGTAACATCAGGGCATTGGTGTGGCTAAAACAGGAAGGGAATGAAATCTAGAAAGAGATTTCATTTCCAACTAGTTTATTCACAGGAGACAAGCAGCTTAAGCCTGCAATGCAGAAAAGCCCTAGGTGTTGATTACCTAACTAGAAGAAGAATCTTCTGCATCATTCAACAAAAATATAAAGTACATATCACTGATGTTTTCTTATAATTCTATTTTGGGGCTTCATTTGTATATAAATGGCACCAACAGTGCATTTCCTCAGTGCCTGTTCACACAATCCTACCAGTTCCAGGGTATACGATTTGCATGTTATATAAACATTTAAAACGGCTAGTACACATATTTGGGTGCTTTTTGGCTCTATATTTTGGGTGTCCAGTCTGTAGCCTAATGAGATTTTCATTAAGATCAAAATGCAATATAATGCGTATTTGCAAAGAGCTGTTTTCAGTTTCTTAATCCCTTGAAATACCATGTTCTATGTGTTAGATGGTTTACATATTTTATGTTAATTAAAGGAGAATGGATGGAATCTGTCAACATCAGAAGAGTGTAGCGCTAAACCCCGAGCTGGTCTCAATGAAATTACTATGTGAAGCATTACTTCTTTACAGTTGTATGTGTCATGTTCAGCACTATAAAATCAGTAGAAGCATGCTGATTGTGTTTCTAGTGGTAATCTTTCTCGGAAAGCTTTTAAAAAGCTAGTAATTTTCAATCAAAATGCAGACAACAGGCCACTGTAAAGATTAAAGAATAACAGAATTGTGGACCTAGAAGAGACCACAAAGATTACCGATTTTAACCTTTTGCAATGTGCGTGAAAACCTATTAACCCAATCCTCAAGAGGTTGCTGTCTAGGCTCTTCTTGAAATAAACTATCTGTAGTGCTTGGTCTAGTGGTTAAGGCACCAGGCTTGAAACCAGAAGACTGGGAGTTCTAGTCCGACCATAGGCACAAAGCCAGCTGGGTGACCTTGGGTTAGTTACCCTCTCTCAGTCCTAGAAAGGAGGCAAAGGCAAATTACTTCTGAAAATTTTGTCAAGAAAACTGCAGGGATTTGTTCAGACAGTTGCTAGGAGTCGAAACTGACTCAAAGGCATTCCACCACCACCAGCCCTACAAAAACTAGCAAGCAACAAACTTATCATTGTGCCAAAGAATCTTGGGTATTGTAGTTCTGGAAAGTCTCCTGGCAAAAAAAATAATAATTTAATCACTTTGACGTTTTTCCCCATTATTTAAAATTGATAGGGTCTACACTGCATTTATTATTAATGTAATCTTCCTTATCATTGTGTAAACTGCATTGATGTTATTGTTCTTTTCAACAAAGCACTCAAATTTAAATAAGATTAAGATATATTATAACGATGATTTTGATTATATATAAGATGTATAAAATGTGACCTGGTCAGCACTCTGTTCATAAAATATGTATGATGAAAAAAAAAATTCAAGAAAACTTTTTTATAATTTCTTTTTTAAAAAATAAATGCAAACAAACACACTGAGTAAATAAAGGAGCGTAGTTTAGCTCAGCAGACTAAAAGCATAGTGATCAACACCAGCTGTCTGCAATTACTGTAAGTTCGAATCTCACCAAGCTCAAGGCTGACTCAGCCTTCCATCCTTTCTAAGGTAGGTTAAATGAGGACCCAGTTTGTGGGGGCAATAAGCTGACTTTGTATAAATATACAAAAGTATGAAGGCTATTGCTTAATGCCTTGTAAGCCGCCCTGAGTCTCCGGAGAAGGGTGGCATATAAATCAAATTTTTTTAAAAATGCCACCGTTATCCCTGGTCCTATGAAGTAGAAAACACTTGGCATAACTACCGCATTTCACAAAAAAAGAAAAACTACATCCAGATAAACAGCATACCACCCAGTAATGCCCCCACTAGCAAATAGGATGCTCCTAAGTGTTCCTGGAAGTCTCCATCTTTTATTTTTTTTTCCTAAGCCTAGTGGAATGGCCATTAATTTGAGTGGGACATGTAACAAATTTGTAATTCCTTTGAACACTTGCTTCTGTGTGTATTCCACTGTCCTGTAAAGTTAGGAGATCTTCTTGAATGCGGAAGAAGTAGGACTTGTTCTGCCAAAGGTGAAGAGAATTTGAGACACACACACAAACACACTCACACACACACACACACACACACGCACACACACCCTTTTCACCATGGCTATCTTCCCAGCAGTTTTCCAATCTGACAACAAAAATCCAGATCCATGTGGATCCACTATGTTAAAACCAACAATACTTAGAAAGGGCAAAATCTTAGAAGACTCCCTTTTCCGCATGTTATTTCCCTTAGCCACTGAATGTACACTGTACACTGAATGTAGATCTAAGCCAAGAATTAATGTTCCTGTTGCTGAAATGTATGAGAAGCCAAATGTCATAATATGTTGAATCATAGTGCCCCCCCCCGCCAGCACATACATACCTGGCCTGCACATATAGGATTGGCTGATGACGAAGGAACTGTATCCAACTCTATATCCATGTATTTTGAAATGATGGTTTGCAGTTGCATAGTGATGCAAAAGAAAAGTGGTAGATTGTCTGTGACCGAAGGTTAGCTGTATACCTTCCCTTTATTTTTGTTCAACTCAAAGCAACATGCATAACATTCCTCACTTTAATTTCCTCCAGTTAACATCCCTGTAAGATGGGTTGGCTGAGGGAGAGTGACTGTCTCAAAGCCATCTAGTCACTCTTCGTTCCATGCCAAAGGGAGAGTTAGAATTCCTAGTCCCCAGTTTCTAATCCAGCACCGTAACCACTACACCAAACTAGCTCTCTATATTTATTTTAAGGTGTTGATATAGTATAATCCTGGCTATAGATGTTTCTTCTTGCAATTTCAATGTAACATTAAGCAACGAGGGAAGCTTGCAATGCTTCCAGACTGAGACTCTTAGAAAAGAATTTTATTATACCAGGGAGAAGGGCGGTATAGAAATCTAAAAATAAATAAATAAATAAATAAATTAGAGCTGGAGAATTCAGTCCCTCTCATCACAATGTGTGAATGACAGGCTATTATTCCAAATATGGGACACCCCCAAATTGTTTATTTAAACTGACCTCCACCCCTTTTTTTTAACAGCCCTTTGCATTTTTATTTATTTTTTTGTAAATATAAGCTATTTTCCAAATGGCAGCACACCATTACTCTGGGGCAGTCCACAAAATGCTTTGTTGGATAAACAAAAAGAAAGAATCTCTTCCTGGCTTTCTTGAATGCATGACTGAGCATCACTAGGCCAAAGTAAAAACAAGAGGGAATGAAATGTGGTACCTGGCAGTGGGATTGAGAAAGGCAACATTTTCCTCAAAGGACAAAGCCAGAGGAAATGTTTTGATCCCAGGGGGGAAGGCCTTAGGGCAGGGGTGAAATCCAGCAGGTTCTGACAGGTACTGGACAACTGGTAGCAGAAATTTTGAGTAGTTTGGAGAACCGGCGAATATCACCTCTGCTCTTGGTTGCAAAATAATGCAGAACCAAGCATGGAATGCCCAGTGGCATCTCATACCACTCTCCCAGCAAGATGATATCTGTTTAATTCAGGACATCCTTAACTCAAAGCAGGACAGAAATATTTGGTTAGCTCTAACTTGCGGGATCATCGTAGTCCCTCTACCCAGTCAGTAACTATTTCCCTTGTGCTGGACATTAAGAATGACTTTTCATCTTCTATTATCTATTATCATCTTCTGTTCCTTTGAATGACAGTTGCCATTTAATTCTCCCATAAATATAATCTCTAGGGACATTGCAAGATAGCATGCCAAGCAATTAAGTCCAGGTTTTGTAGAATCTATTGCACTGGTGGGATTCTGTCCAATTTGGGCGAACTGGCAGTGGCCACTGCGGGAGGCTCCACCTATCCGCCCGGATGTAATGCGAGAGCACTGCGCGCATGCTC
Source organism: Ptyas mucosa (assembly GCA_012654045.1). Classification (NCBI taxonomy): domain Eukaryota; kingdom Metazoa; phylum Chordata; class Lepidosauria; order Squamata; family Colubridae; genus Ptyas; species Ptyas mucosa. The sequence continues at coordinate 270,731 of WNWU01000109.1, read as the reverse complement.
ACATTGACATTTGGTAGGGAAGGTAAGTGAATCCCACCTCTGATCTATTCATCAATTTTTTTAATAATCCAAGACGTTTCATCAGTTCTGACTGGATGATGGGGGTGGATGGGATATACAGTAATTTTGGGCAACATTAGTAAGACTTTGAAAGTCAGTCTTATTAGTCTTACATTAGAGCTACTCAATTCTATAGAGCCTGTAGTTCAGAGGAAAGCTTTAAAGAACTGGGATGCAACAGAGGCTAGTTTGTTGGTCCATTTTAGCCTGTTTTCACTTCTTGGCCTCCTGAGGAGTATCTACCCTAGATTATATGTTAATAATGGGGAAAAAAACCCTATCTTTGGTGTCAGATGGTATTTCAAAAAGGGAGGAACCACTTCTCAATACTGGGCCTTGTTACTCTGGATAATGGCAAGCAGAATAAATAACAAGTCCCTGATTTGTGAAATCACGCGTGATTTCCACTACTGGTTTTTATTTTTTAAATTTTTTTTCAAATTTATATACCGCCCTTCTCCCTAGGGACTTGGGGCGGTGTACAGCAGAATAAAAACATACAATACAAACATTAAAAAACAGTTAAAAGAAATATCTCAGTTTGGCCCTAAATTTAAAAAGACAAAGACATTTAAAAAGAGCCTTGGATAGTACAGTGGTCTAAAGCCCAGTTATTAACATCAGCTGCCTGCAATTATTGCGGGTTCGAATCTCACCAAGGCTCAAGGTTGACTCAGCCTTCCATCCTTTCTAAGGTGGGTAAAATGAGGACCCAGTTTGTGGGGGCAATAAGCTGACTTTGTATAAATATACAAAAGTATGAAGGCTATTGCTTAGCGCATTGTAAGCCGCCCTGAGTCTCCGGAGAAGGGCGGCATATAAATCTAAATAAAACAAATAAAACAAATAAAACAATCAGTTAAAATTGTTTAAAAGGGTTTGTTAAGCCAGCCCGGCTTGCTGGAAGAAAAAAGTTTTAAGGGCACGGTGGAAGGCACGGAGGTCTTGGATTCTCCTTATCTCTGGGGCAGCTGATTCCAGAGGGTAGGAGCACCCACAGAGAAGGCCCTCCCCCTGGGGGTCGCCAGCCTACATTGTTTGCTGATGGCACCCCGAGGTGGCCCTCTCTGTGGGAGCGCAAGGGTCGATGGGAGGTCGTCGGTGGCAGAAGGCGGTCTTGAAGGTAACTAGGTCCTATGCCATGGAGCGCTTTAAAGGTGGTGACCAACACCTTGAAGTGCACCTGGAAGACCACCGGGAGCCAGTGCAGCTCATGCAGAAGTGGTGTTATGTGGGAGCGCCAATGCAGCTCCCATAATTACCCGTGCGGCCGCATTCTGGACCAGTTGGAGCCTCTGGGTGCTCCTCAAGGGGAGCCCCATGTAGAGAGCGTTGCAGTAGTCCAGGCAAGAGGTGACGAGGGTGTGAGTGACTGTGCACATGGAATCCCAATCAAGAAAGGGGTGCAACTGGCGAATCAGGCGAACCTGACAAAAGATCCCCCTGGCTACAGCTGTCAGATGTTCCTCCAAGGACAGCTGCATATCCAGGAGGACACCCAGATTGCACACCCTCTCCGCGGGGGCCAAAGACTCACCCCCGATAGTCAGCGATGGAGTCAGCTGACTATATCGGGATGCCAGGAACCACAGCCACTCAGTCTTGGAAGGGTTGAGCTTGAGCTTGTTCCTCTCCATCCAGATCCGCACAGCCTCCAGGCACTGGGACATCACTTCAAGGGCATTGTTGGGGTGGCCTGGGGTGGAGATGTACAGCTGGGTGTCATCAGCGTACTGGTGGTATGTCACCCCAAAGCCACGGATGATCTCACCCAGTGGCTTCACATAAATGTTGAACAAAAGGGGCGAGAGGACCGACCCCTGCAGCACTCCACAAATGAGAGGCCTCGAGGTTGACCTCTGCCCCCCTGCCAACACAAACTGTGACCGGTCGGAGAGAAAGTAGGAGAACCACCGTAACACGCTGCCCCCCATTCCTAACTCTTCCAACAGGTGCAGCATGATACCATGGTCGATGGTATCAAAAGCTGCTGAGAGATCTAATAGGACCAGAACAGAGGAGCAACCCCTGTCCCGAGCCCTCCAGAGATCATCAACCAATGCGACCAATGCCGTTTCCGTGCTGTACACAGGCCTGAAACCCAACTGGAATGGATCTAGATAAGATGTTTCCTCCAGGAATTGTGGAAACTGTCGTGCGACCACACTCTCAACAACCTTCGCCACAAAGCGAAGGTTGGAGACAGGATGATAGTTAGCCAGTACTGCCGGGTCCAGGGAGGGCTTCTTGAGGAGAGGCCTCACCACTGTCTCTTTCAAGGTAGCAGGGAAGTGACCCTCACTCAACAAAGCATTGATAATTCCCTGGAGCCAGCCTCGTGTAACCTTCCGGGAAGCCAGTACTAACCAGGAGGGACACGGGTCCAGTAAACACGTGGCCGCATTAAGTCTCCCCAAAATCCTGTCCACGTCATCCAGAGTCACAGAGTCAAACTCTTCCCAGGTAACATTCTCAAGACTATTCCTCATCACCCTGCCCCGATATAATAATAATAATAATAATAATAATAATAATAATAATAATAATAATAATAATAGTAATAATAATAATAATAATAATAATAATAATAATAATAATAATAATAATAATTTTATTTCTATACCGCCCTTCTCCTGAAGGACTCAGGGCGGTGTACAGCCTATTAAAAGCACAAGACAAACATCAATTAAAATAATTAAAATAATTAAATAATTCGGCTCAATTTAAGACCCCCAAAATTAAAACACCTGATTTAAAATTATTACATTGATAACCCAGCCTGGTGGAACAACAGGGTCTTAAGGGCACAGCAAAATACCCGGAGGTCGGAGATCTTACGCATTTCCGGGGACAGTTCATTCCATAGGGCTGGGGCTCCCACAGAGAAGGCCCTCCCCCTGGGTGTCGCCAGCCAGCATAGCTTGGCCGATGGCACCCTGAGGAGACCCTCTCTGTGTGAGCGAACTGGCCAGTGGGAGGCTATTGGTGGCAGAAGTCGGTCTCGAAGGTACCCAGGTCCTATGCCATGGAGCGCTTTAAAGGTGGTGACCAACACCTTGATTCGCACCCGGAAGACCACTGGGAGCCAGTGCAGCTCGTGCAGGAGTGGTGTCATGTGGGCACATTGGGTTGCGCCCATAACCACCCACGCAGCCGCATTCTGGACCAGTTGGAGCCTCCGAGTGCTCTTCAAGGGGAGCCCCATGTAGAGAGCATTACAGTAGTCCAACCGGGAGGTGACAAGGGCATGAGTGACCGTGCGCAAGGCATCCTGATCCAGAAAGGGCTGCAACTGGCGAATCAGGCGGACCTGATAGAAGGCCCCCCTGGCCACAGCCATCATATGCTCTTCTAAAGACAGCCGTGCGTCCAGGAGGACACCCAGATTGCTAGCCCTCTCTGTGGGGGGCAAAGATTCACCCCCAATAGTCAGCGATGGCACCTGCTGACTATATTGGGATGCCGGGAGCCACAGCCACTCAGTCTTGGAAGGGTTGTCAGAGTCAGAGTCCAAATCCCCCCGGATCTGAGCGATTTTGTCATACAGATATCATCCAAAATCCTCAGCCCTGCCCTCCAGGGGGTCCCCCCGCACTCCCGGTTGAAGCAGTACTGAACCAGTATGAACCAGCTGAATACCACCTCTGCCCTGGACACTCCCCAATTATTTCTATACTGTTCAATTCTGTGCACCCCACATAGAAGGTTTTTTTACCTAGCCCTGATAAATGCTCTCCCCAGTAGGTTGATAGTTGGTTGATATGCCTAGCTTCCATATGAAGATAGTATTTATTTTCTCAAACATAGAAACTGTGTCTGTTTTATATACAGTATTCTAGTTTGTATGAAAATGCCTACTGTACTCACATTGGGGATCAGAGTTCACACACCCAGTCTTGAGTCTATCTGTCTCAAGAGCAGACTAAGGTATTTTGCTATAATTTTCATTTATAACCTTGGTTCAATATATCACTAGAGATGTGCTATGTTCCTTCTTGCTTCAAATGCTCTACTATCATCCCAGTGCTGAAGAAGCCCACCATCAAGGAACTGAATGACTACAGACCAGTTGCTCTAACATCTGTAGTTATAATCTGTAGTTATGAAAATCTTTGAAAGGCTAGTGTTGAAAAGTCTCACTTGAAAACCAACACGGATCCGCGGTTAGACCCCCTGCAATTTTCTCAACAAATGATGCTGTTAATATGGCTCTGCACTACATCCTACAACATCTTGAATCTCTGAAGACCTACGCAAAGGTCCTCTTTGTAGACTTTGGTCTACAAAGTCTTTAGTTCAGCATTCAACACCATCATTCCAGACATTCTTCTAACTAAGCTAAACCAGCTAGCAGTACCTGAACACACTTGTAAATGGATCATAGGCTTCCTAACAGACAGGAAGCAGCAGGTGAAGCTAAGCAGAATCACATCAGATACCTGTACAATTAGCACAGGGGCCCCAAAAGGCTGTGTGCTCTCTCCACTTCTCTTCTCTTTATATACCAATCTCAAACAATCCATCTGTTAAACTACTGAAGTTCGCAGATGACACAACAGTGATCGGTCTCATTCGAGACAATGATGAATCCGCATACAGATGGGTGGTTGAACAACTAGCCTTGTGGTGCGACAAGAACAATCTGGAACTGAACACACTCAAAACCGTAGAAATGGTGGTGGACTTTAGAAGAAACCCTCCCATACTACCATCTCTTACAATACTAGACAACACAGTATCAACAGTAAAGACCTTCAAATTTCTAGGTTCTACCATATCTCAAGACCTAAAATGGACACCTAACATCAAAAACGCACAATAAAGACTATTTCTGTGCCAGACTATTCTTTCTGTGCCAACTCAGAAAGCTCAAACTGCCCAAGGAGCTGATGATACAGTTCTACAAAGGAATTATTGAGTCTGTCATCAGCACCTCTATAACTGTCTGGTTTGGTTCACAGACTTCAGAGGATAATTAGAACTGCAGAAAAAACAATTACTACCAACCTGCCTTCTATTGAGGACCTGTATACTCTCAAGAGTCAAAATTGTGAAAATATTTACAGACCCCTTGCATCCTGGACATAAACTGTTTCAACTCCTACCCTCAAAACGACGCTATAGAGCAGTGATTCCCAAAGTGTGAGCCGCGGCTCCCTGGGGAGCCGCGCTATCGTCATAAGGGCGCCGCGAAATATTCAATTAATACCTGCGCCCACTGGGTCTAACGCTGATGCGCCATTTCTGAAACGTCTAGTGCACATGCGCAGTTACAAGTCGGATTTCTATTCGTTTGTTATCACCTTCTCAGTGCTCGCATAAGTTTTTGTTTGTTGGGCTAACTTAATAGTGTGGTGGTTAAGTTACTTTTCAAAAGCTATTTTTCTGATCACCCTAAAATGGACAAATTCTTATTAAACTTGAATAATCAAGATAGTGCTAAATCTATAGACGAAGTTCCACAAACTAGTGGCAAGGGTTCCGAGAAGCGAAAATGTCGTAAATATGACGACAGTTACTTGGATTTTGGCTTTACATCAATAAACGAAAATGATAAAGAGAGACCACAGTGTGTATTGTGCATGAAAGTTTTGGCACCGGAATGTATGCTTCCAAGTAAGTTAAAACGACATTTAGAAACCAACCATTCTAACTTTGTTGGTAAACCTCGCAACTTTTTTAAAAGAAAGTTAATTGAATTAAAACAACAAAAAGGCAGCATTTATAAACATATGTCAATACCAAATAATGCTTTGCTAGCATCATACAAAGTTGCATATAGAGTTGCTAAGTGTAAAAAGCCCCATACTATTGCAGAGCAACTCATTCTACCGGCTGCTGTAGATTTAGTGAACATTATGATTGGTGAGTCGGCGGGGAAACTACTTTCAAATGTCCCTTTGTCTAACAATACAATCAGTCGCAGAATTCAGCACATGGGGGAGGATCTCAATGCACAATTAATTGAAAAATTAAAAGGAAGTGAATATGGACTGCAACTCGATGAGGCCACAGACAATAATAAGGACGCACACTTGATTTGTTACGTACGATTCTTAGATGGTAATTCAATCGTTGAGGACCTTCTCTTTTGTAAAAGTATTACTGGAAGTACAAAGGCTCAGGATTTGTTCGAGATCCTGAATATATTTATGGTTGAAAATAATTTAGACTGGACAAAGTGCGTTGGTGTCTGTACTGACGGTGGTCGTTCGATGTCCGGCTCTTATGGAGGATTGCAGGCGCTTATTCGAAACAAAGCTCCAGATTCAGTTTGGACCCATTGCATCATTCACAAAGAAGCACTTGCATCAAAGTATATAAGTCCTCCACTAAATATAGTTTTAGAACGTGTGGTAAATATAGTAAACTATATAAAAACTCGGCCACTGAAAGCAAGATTTTTTAAAAGAATGTGTGAAGATATGGGAGGTGAATACACATCTTTGTTGTACTACTGCCACTCACAATGGCTCTCTCGCGGGGGTGTATTGTCTCGTACGTTCCAATTACAGCAAGAAATATACACTTTCCTTGAAGAAGAAAAACATGAGTATGCCAAACACTTTGTAGAAACAGACTTTTTGATTAAACTCGCATACCTATGTGATATCTTTGAAAAGTTGAATGCGTTGAATCTCTCTTTACAAGGACGCAATATGCACATTTTAAAGTTAACAGAAAAGATTTCAGCTTTCAGAAAAAAATTACAGCTATGGAAACTAAAAATTAATGAAGATGATCTTAATGATTGCTTTCCCTTGTTGCACCAGTTTTTAACCTCCAATGAAATCAGTTTGTCTTGCAATTTAAAATCTCTTTTTGAAGATCATCTATCTCAGCTTATCAAATGGTTCGAAAAATACTTTGAAGCAGATAACATTGAAAAATTTACTTGGATTCAAGACCCATTTAGAGCCAAGGCTCCATCAGGATTTACCTCTACAGAAGAAGAATCTCTTATTGAGTTGTCTTGCGATACAACATTGAAGTTAAAATTTGTTAGCATGGAACTTTCTGATTTTTGGATAGCAGTAAAAGAGGAATACCCACTGCTTAGTTGCAAAGCCCTAAGAATATTAATTCCTTTTGCAACGTCCTATTTGTGCGAAGCTGGGTTTTCGGCAGTCGCGGTAATAAAAAGTAAATATCGCTCGAAAATTAACGTTGAGCAAGAAATGAGAGTCGCCATTTCCAATTTTATTCCAAGATTTGAGAAGTTGTGCAGCGAACAACAAGCCCATCCATCCCATTAATAATTTCAAATCATTAAACGATGTTCAATAAATTGTGAATTTAAAGCTCGTGTTTAATTTATTTTTCAATAACCTAACCTTAACGAACTAAAAAGTAGATTTCCAAATCCTTAAAAAGTCAAAAATTAAAAAAAATTGGATGTACCTATTAAGGGAGCCGCGGAAAAAATCCGAAGTGTTATGGGAGCCGCAAACCGAAAAAGATTGGGAACCTCTGCTATAGAGCATTGCACACCAGAAAGAACTAGACACAAGGACAGTTTTCCCCCGAACATCTTCACTCTGCTAAACAAATAATTCCCTCAATACTGTCAAACTAGTTACTAAGTCTGCATTACTATTAATCTTCTTACCGTTTCCATCACCCATCTCCTCCCACTTATGACTGTATGACTGTAACCTTGTTTCTGGTATCCTTAAGATTTATACTGACTGTTTCCTAATATGATTTGATTGCTTATTTGTTCCCTATGACTATCATTGTGTTGTACCTTATGATTCTTGACAAATGTATCTTTTCTTTTATGTACACCCAGAGCACATGCACCAAGACAAATTCCTTGTGTGTCCAATCACACTTGGCCAATAAAGAATTCTATTCTATTCTATTTTAGAAACTGTTTGGTGCCTTCAATGAAATGTTAACTTTTATATACAGCATGTGTTTACTGTTACTTCTGGATGTAACGTTTATATAGAACATGCACTTACTATTACTTATGGATGTATTAAATAGTATGCTGTATTTTAAATTCTGTGATTTGGTCTTGGAGTGTAAATAAATAAATAAGTACCTGTTTTCTCTTCAACTAAAGATGATATATAAAGACTCTATACCAATAATGCTCAAATCTTCACATTTCAATGAAACTGACCTTTAAACTACACTTAATAAAAGTAAAACTAAAATTAGAACTGCATTCTAGTTTCCAAGGACACTTAAAATCATTTTCTTTATTGTCCTTGGCAATCTTTTCAGTATAAATACTGACATTAATTAATGGTGTACTGTCAATTTTTTTTAAAAAAAATCCATTAATCCATTACTTACACAATGGGCATTTTATTCTCCAAGCATTCTTTTCAGGATCTGTATCTATAGCAAGCTTAACTCATAGAAGCTTGGATGGCATTTACTATCTGAAGCATTCAATTGTTTGGGAAACCAATTGAATGAAAGCAAGCTCAGTGTTGCTGTAAATATATATTCTAGCACTGCCCTTCTTAAGAGAGATTTTAATGTCCAGATTAGGATCTGTATTTAATTGGCGGCCTCTTCACTCAATTAATTACTAGGGGTTTTGTGACAAGAGAGATAATCCAGACAAAGGCATTTGTGTTATATACAACTATCATTATCAAAACAAAAATTAGGGTGTCATGCCCAAAGGGGGTGGGAGAATTTCTTTGCACTTTCGATGTAAGTACATAATTTTCTTTTATGAATTTCAGAGGAAGAAAGACTTATTACAGTGATGCTGCTATTCAAAGGAAGGCAGAGCATTTATATTTTCAGTCTGTTATTGAGATAAATATAATGCTGCAATTCACTCTTTATTATAAGAAAACACTGGTAGGGAGAAATTCCAATGTATTTTTTTAAATATGTGTGCCACAGAAGAAAAACAGAGAAAAATAACCCTGACTGTTAAAAACTTAGCCATTAATTGATAGGTGGTTCAAATCCATATAGCTGACATTTGCTTTCCTTCCTATTTTCTAATAGCAATAACACTTAGACTTATATACTACTTCACAGTGCTTTACAGCCCTCTCTAAGTGGTTTTTATAGAACCAGCATATTGCCTCCAAGATCCAGCTTTTCATTTTACCGACCTCGGAAGGATGGAAGGCTGAGTCAACCTTGAGGTGGTGAGACTCAAAGTGCCGAACTGTTGGCAGCCGTCCGTCAACAGAAGTAGTCTGCAGTACTGCATTCTAACCACTGCACCACCATGCCACTAATGCTACGAGACCTTATAAACTACATAAGTCTAAGCCAGTTTTCCCAACCTGAGCCTTCCAGGGATATTGAACACATAGCCATTGAAAACCATCAAAGTTTGTGTTCAACACCCTTGGAGGATACCACTTAGACACTTCTACTCCTGATCAGTTTTGATTCCCTTAATTCTCTGGCTTTTATATACTTTCATTTGCTTTATCACCTTCTCCCTCAGTTCCAATTAATCAAGGTTTCTGATTTGTATGCAATCAAAAGAATAACAGATATATGTTCCAGTTTTATCCCAATATTATTTTCTCCTCGGTTTCTCTCTTACACATCATGGATCCATCCCATTAACACAAAGCTTCTTCAAATTCCCTCCAGATCATCATCAGTTCTGTGTTACTTTCTTCAAGCTGAGTTCTAACATCTACATCTACTAACTAAGACAAACATTGACAAAACAATGCATTGCACCCCCAGCTTCTTGGAACTTGGACAGTCTTCCCAGCATTCCTATTTTTCCTTCCAGGCATGGAATTAGATTCTAAGACAGGTGGGGGAAATGTCAGGAACCCCAAGTTGTAGAAGGTTTACTACAGCTCACACTGGTGTCTTTATTATCTCCTGCTTAGTTCTCTGGCACTGCTACTTTTTATCAAACTGATTCTTCATGCTCCTTTTTAGTCAATTACACACCTGTAGCTTTATTCATTTGTATATTGATTCTGTACTCAGATGTAACTCTCTGTTCATCCCATTCCAAACCCTTCTAGTTCACTTTAATCCCTGAGGCTGGAGAAGAAATTGGTAGAATCACTTCTGCAACCCAAGTAAGTGGGTAAGTAAGTAAGCAAGCAAGCAAGAACACAGAACAATTCATTTAAACAGACTTCACCAACAATATTCTGCATGAAGCAATTCAATTCAATTTTTAAAAATCCAATGCATTTCAGTTGAAGAATTGAAATATTGCTCAAAACTCTGAACTTTGTAAGGTCAGGTTGAATTGTTCCTTCTTTATCTTAGACAACTTCTACTCTTTCAGGTAGGCTGAAGTGCTACCTTTTTACCTGCTTACTAAACTCTCTCTATATTTTGATAACCCAATGAACCACTGAAATAATTTATATGGAGCCCTTGATGCAATATTATTTTTTATTATTACATTACAGATAATACTGATATACATTGAACAAAATGCAACAAGGTGAATACATTGCTTTATTTTAATTAAAATCTGACTAGCCAGATGAAAACACCTTAGGCATCTCTCATATTTTGGTAGATCTTAAAAAACACGGTTGCAGCCGGTTACTATTTGGTTGGAAGAAACAACCTCAGAGTTATAAGTCAAACCAGTGATGGGTTTCTACCAGTTCGCCCCGGTTTAGGCAAACCGGTAATGGCTACGGCAGGAGGCTCCACCCACCCTCCTGGACGTCATCGTGGATGCTCTGCGCATGCGCAGAACTGCCCTGCGCGCATTCACAGTTCCGAACCGGTAGCAAAGGTAAGTGAAACCCATTAATGGGTAAAACTATGAAGTCCAAATCCTAGATAGAAAAGTACTTGCAAGCATATCTCAGGCAAAGACTTCCCATGTCAGGGAATAAGACAAATCCTTCTGAGGATGGTTATGAAATTAATACATCCCCTTCTGGGAGAAATTCCATTCCACAGCTTCCTTATGAAAATGTTCAGCAGTATGCAGATGTTTGACATTCATCTGTTGTCTAGGGATTCTATCATATGTGCCTGCTTTTACGAAGTCCTGCACCATTTTCTCATTTTTGGCATTTAATTTCCAAAATTCCACCTCATGAAACTTTCATACCGATGCCCTGGTATGATCAACAAGCACAATCTTTTGGGGGCTAGAGTTTTATTACCCCTGGGGGGTTTTTTGCTTTTTTTTTTTTTTTTGGATACAAAGGACCAGAATTTGCATGCAGGCAAAGCACTAATATGGGAAGGGGATGAGAGTTTATTTTCAGCTGCAAATTTTGAGTAAGTAGTGTGTGTATGTTTGTGTGTGGTATATGCACATGTGTATGAAGTAGAGGAAGGTTCTGCAAAATTCACACTATTGAAGACTTAATAGGGTATTCATTCACTTCCTTTTATTTACTTCTATTCATTTATTATTTTTTTATATATACTTTCATTGGATTTGGAACCTTCTCAATTCCCAAATGATCTGGGTGGTTTATGTAGTTAAAAGGAGAAAAAAAAACAATTAAAAAGAAAAGAATACACGTGCCCAGACAAAATTATACATTGCCCTGCTACACCTATTGGGATAAGTATTGCTATATACACATGTAAAAAAAAAAGAAAGCAATTTTAAAACTGTAATTTAAACATTGAATTTCTCAATAGGGTGATTCGAGAGTGCAGTGGAGCCTAAAAGGAAAGGGGATTTGACCTATATTTACACCAGTGATAAGTTTAATATAGCTTCTGATGACAATTTACAATATCAGTGAAACCCATCTTGCTTTCACTGGTTATTTCCTTATGTTGATTATTTCCTTTCTCCCTAAATTTTGAACGTTTTGGAAAGGCAAAGAGTAAGCATCACCACTGGCAAAAAGAGCGCCCTGTCCATCATTTTATGGGCCTTGACGATGGCGGAGGCCTGGAATTCCACAAGTGTAGGGTTCTTAACCTGAAATATGCAACAGGTCACTAATTCTGCATGTGAAGTCCCCCTACACGCATTGCTGGCATTTCTCTCATCAGCGGTAAATATCTGGGAAATCTGTCTGCATTTTTGGCACTCTAAATCTTAACATCCATCTCCATTTTGGACATGATTTATGACACATTCAATTGCTATTCAATATACTGTAGATTAGCCATGTCCATTTTTTTCTTTTTTTAAAAAAACAAACAAACTTCCTTACAAAATACAAATACCGAAAAGATAGGACGTATGGTATCAAGCACACAGATTCCAGTGTTGGCAATATCCAGGAGGATCAGAATTACTGGAACCTCTTCTCATAGATAAGGAAGGGGTATTAAAGGGGAACAGGCAAATGATAAAGTTTAGTAGAAACCAATACAGAGACCTCATATTGCTTATCACTTACAAAGGGTTATATTAAACCCCATTCACTTTTATTCTTAAATAAGGTTCTGGGGACATGGTGGCTCAGTGGCTAAGATGCTGAGCTTGTTAATCAGAAAGATCGGCAGTTTGGCGGTTCGAATCCCTAGTGCTGCATAATGGAATGAGCTCCTGTTACTTGACCCAGCTTCTGCCAACCTAGCAGTTTGAAAGCATGTAAAAATGCAAGTACAAAAATAGGGACCACCTTGGTGGGAAGGTAACAGTGTTCCGTGCGCCTTTGGCGTTTAGTCATGCCGGCCACATGACCACGGAGATGTCTTCAGAGAGCGCTGGCTCTTTGGCTTTGAAACGGAGATGAGCACCACTCCTTAGAGTCAGGAACAACTAGCACGTATGTGCAAGGGGAACCTTTACCTTTACCTTAAGGTTCTGAGGGCAGAAACTCAGGGTAGAAGTTGAGCTCCAAGACACCTGGAGAGCATCTTGCTGGAAAGACTGGCTGAATATAACACTCCACATTCAATTTTTAATTGCAGGAAATTGATGTTCCTAGAAACATTTTAGCACTTTAACCAAAATCTTTTTAACCTCATGTACTGTACAGGCAGTCCTTGACTTATGACCACAACTGAGCCCAACATTTCTGTGGTTAAGTAAGACATTTAAATGAATTTTGCCGCATTTTACGACCTTTCTTGCCACAGTTGTTAAGCGAATCACTGCAGTTGATAAGTTAGTACGTAACATGGTTGTTAAGTGAATCTGGCTTCCCCACTGACTTTGCTTCTCAGAAGGTCACAAAAGGTGATCATGTGATCTTGGAATGGTCATAAATAGGAACCCGTTGCCAAGCATCTGGATTTTGATCACATGAACTTGGTGATGCTGCACAGGTCGTAACTGTGAAAACCGGTCATAAATCACATTTTCAGTGCTGTTGAAACTTTGAATGGTCACTAAATGAACTGTTGCAAGATGAGGACTACCTATATATCTGTGTAAATATATTGTACATTTAATGCCATTGCAGAATACCATGAAAAATTTAAAAGTATTCAAGGATAGTATCTCTTATAAAGACTGATTTTTAATATTCTAGGTATATCCACATGTTTGTTTTTGTTTGCATTATTTCTCTTCCATTCGCTGACTAGATCTCATTTCTCTTAGCTGGTGTTTTTCACTAATGTATGCAAGATGCCCAGCTCAAACCAAGTGTTAATTCTTTTCAAAAGAAGCCATATTAAGATGGAGATAAATATCAGAGTGTAATTTAAATAAGACAAGGCTGAGCCTGGGTAAGTTTTGCTTGGCATCTACTGAATGTCCTGTTGAATCTGGCAGGCCCCCATCTTAGCAGGCTCAAGGCCATCCCTGACAGCTGGTCACAAAGACAGCCTGCCAAAAGACCATGTATGATCATCAGATGTGTTTGCTAAGGGCAAGATTCCAGGATGGGAATGTCAAAAATTGTTTCTGTCCCAAGCTTACATGCCTATGGCTCAAAGGACCATGCCTCATTCCCTCTCTCTCCCTTGGTGAGACCATTTGAAATCACCCAATTGGTTTCCATGATCAAATAAAGTTAGCAGGAGGATGTAGCAGGTGATGACGGGTAACCTGGGAAAGGATGAAGATAAAAGCTATTAACAGCTCTTTGTGTTCCACTCCCTTTTGGGATGTCCAAGCATTTGCTTTTAAAGCAGTTGAACTGGATGATCTAAACTGGTCCCACAGTTTTTATTAGCAGGGCCAATTAAAGGTTGGAGAGGGAAGGAAGTGGCCAGGTTCCTGGGCCATTGCATAATGGAGCACACCACTGGTTTGGGGTCTCCTCCATGCACAATCAGGTATCGAAAGATCGGGCCATATACAGACCGATTGGAGTTTCCTCTGACTCTTCCCTTTCCTCTAACTCTCCTCTTGCTTGAAATTGGCTTCCTGTGCTGCACATTCCATATGCAAAGACTATGAAAGAGCTTTAAGAGCACTAGTGGCACAGTGGTTAGAATGCAGTATAGCAGACAAACTCTGCCCACGGTCTGGAGTTTGATCCTGACAGGGCTTGAGGTTGACTCAGCCTTCCATCCTTTCAAGACTGAGGAGCCAGACTGTCCCCAAAAGGAGGCAATATTGTAAACCACTCAGAGGGTGCTGTAAAGGATTATGGAGCAGTATATAAATCTAAGTACTATTGCTATTTAATCTCTTGAATATATGTGTTGGCCACTTTCAAGAAAAAAAAGATGTCATATCTTTCAGGGACTGCACACAATTCTGGAATGGCATGCAGAGCAAACACTCTCAAGAGTAGATGGAGGGAGAATAAAGAAGTGGAGAAGCCAAGAGGAAATTACATTAGTTTTATTTTGATTTAAATTAAATCACAGGCAATCCCCAATTTATATCCCAAGAACCAATGCATAGGACAATTTTTATCTAGGTCAGATTACCATACATGTTCTGCATGTCCAGATGTGCGTTAACCACCCAGGGTTGCTTTGAATAATGAGATGGGCAGCATATTAAACAAACAAAATAAATAAATAAATTTTAAAAAATTGAAAAAACAAACAAACAAATAAACCACCCAACCAATAAACAAATAAAATAGATCTCAATTCACCCTCCTCAATCTGCAGAACTTTGGGTGTCCTTGCATTCTTTTAATTCTTCATCGTAATAGCTATTGATGGATTAAAGCTAGTGCTCTTGATTTGCTCCAGATTACAGTTTCCAATATCCTTATTATGTGATGAGAACTGTCGTTCTAAGGAAGAATCAACATGCAGATACAATTTTAGGAAAAAGAATATCATGTAAGGTTCGCTTTGTATTTAGGCAAATAGTATTAGGAATGGAAAATAAAATAACCCCTGTCTGAATGTCTGTCTGTCCCTATATAATTCCATGATTAAAGAGAGCCTATGTACTTCAAGGAGAAGATGTACTTGCACACCATATACCTGTAGGAGAAAATGTGCATCTATGTTACAAATCACAACTTGTCACTGAAATATTAACCACCTGACCATAAGGAGCCTTGGTGGTGCATCGGACTAAAGTGCTGTTAAGTAGCACTTAGCTGCCAGCTGCCTGCAATTACTGCGAGTTCAAATCTCACCAGGCTCAAGGTTGACTCGCCTTCCATCCTTCCGAGGTAGGTAAAATGAGGACCTGGATTGTGGGGGCAATAAGCTAACTTTGTATAAAAAAGAACACTGCTTTGGGGGGGGGGCGGCAAAAGCCCTACTAAGCAGGTATATACAAAAGTATGAAGGCTATTGCTTAACGCATTGTAAGCCGCCCTGAGTCTCTGGAGAAGGGCGGCATATAAATCGAACCAATAAATAAATAAAATAAATAAAATGAACTGTGCTACCTGTTCAACAATGTGCAACAGAAAGTCACAGCACTTTAAGGAAGGAAGGAAGAAATGCAACACTGAATTAAGTCTATGGACTGGCTAAAACCGGCCTGCCAAACACTGGCATGATCCCAAGGGTGTGTGTGTGTGTGTGGAATGCAAGTGGGGAATCAGAAAGATTGAAATACATTTTGAATGGACAAATATTGTGGGCCATATCAAACATTTTATTATCTGTTCATATTAGCACTCTAAACAGCTGCTGGTCTTAATCTTTTAGGAACCATAATGTCACGTCAGCAGAAGAATTCAGCCAATCAAATATATTGGTGTAAGAACATCACAAAAAGCAAAAACTCTACCACTGCAGTTTATAGCAATAAAATAAGAGCAGGATGTATGATTGAAAAAGCTCTCTAAACTAAAACAAACAGATGAACCAATCTACACAGAAGCTCTTTTGTTTAAGGAACTCTATTTACCAAATGAAACTACCACTTGTTGGATATCCTATAGTGCAGGCAGTAGAGTAACTCCTGATTTTGTGATACAATCTTGTAAGGATGTGCAAATCTTTAGAATGAAGCAGCACTTAAGCTCCTCTTTAAAAGCTAAGGCAGGTGCAGCTTTTCATTCCTTATCACCTCACAAATGCTTGCACAGCTACTTGTACTCATTTTTTTTCCCTAAACAAGCAAAGGCACATAGACGGGGTAGACTTGTGAGTCGGGACCCCTTTGGGGATCGAACGACCCTTTCACAGGGGTCGCCGAAGACCATCAGAAAACACATATTTTCAATAGTCTTAGGAATAATTTTATGGTTGGGGGTCACCACAACATGAGGAACTGTATTAAAGGGTCGCGGCATTAGGAAGGTTGAGACCCACTGGTGTAGACACAACTGGTGTGAAAACAACTTCTTAAGCCGCCAGGAGACATGAGCCTTGTGAAAGATGTTGCTGCTTTCATGATTCCAAAACAGGCATTTAGTACAGATTCCTGTCTGTTTCAAAATATCCCTTTCCAAAGATTAGATTAGATTTAGATTTAGATTAGAATTCTTTATTGGACAAGTGTGATTGGACACACAAGGAATTTGTCTTTGGTGCATATGCTCTCACTGTACGTAAAAAGAAAAGATACATTTGTCAAGAATCATAAGGTAGAACACTTAATGATAGTCATAGGGTACAAATAAGCAATCTAATTATACTAGGAAACCATCAATATAAATCGTAAGAATACAAGCAACATAAGTGCTCATAAGTGGGAGGAGATGGGTGATAGGAACGATGAGAAGATTAATAGTAATGCAGACTTAGTGAATAGTTTGACAGTGTTGAGGGAATTATTTGTTCAGCAGGGTGATGGTGTTTGGAAAAAAAACTGTTCTTGTGTCTAGATTTGTACAGCCCTACAATTAAATAAAAAACAGTGCTGTATGAAGAAAATGGGGTCTACATTTAGACTGCGGGTGTCCATCTTTTTGGCTTGCCGCATTGAGTAAAGAGGAATTGTCTTGGGCTGCATGCAATATAGCTAACATATATTATAGTTAATGTACAGTATGTAAATATTGCTAAAAAATCATGTAGCGTTGAAAGTTTACAATCTTATAGGGCCACATGACTGGCTGTCCAGGTCCACATGAAGCCCGTGGGCTGCGGATTGAACATGCCTGATTTAAACAGTGCTTCATGCTGAAGATATTGTAATGTGTCTCAATATTATACTTCAGTGAGAAGCATGGGGGTGAGCCAATCTGCCTTAATAGGCTTCCTCGCTTCTAGAAAAGTAGGGTCTGTGCATGAATAGGAGCAGTGGTGGTATTCAGCCGGTTCTATCCAGTTCAGGAAAACCGGTAGTGGTGGCGGCGGGAGGCTCCACCCACCCGCCTGGACATAATCATGTCCCATTTTTGATGCTCTGCACATGCGCAGAAGGTCCTGCACATGCGTGGAAGTGGCACAGGTGATTGAACCGAGCGCACACGCTAACATTTGCGAATCAGTACTGAAGGTAAGTGAATACCACCCCTGGACAGGAGCCATTTTCCCCAAGCAAAATAAAACAGGGCAGCTGCTGTCTTCTACTGCTTAGAAGTAGGAGCAATTATCTTCCTCAAAGCGCTTCAAAGGAATGCTTCAGTTGACTCTTGATTGACATGAAGTGCCCTTTTGAAACACCCAACCATTTGGTACCATATATCAAGACATAGTATTCTAAGTGTCAGGGGAATAAGTAAAGATCACATGTTTTATTTTTTTCTGCTTGTAATAAGAACATATTCCAAAAGCATTGTAAATCCCTATATCAGGGCACTGTTTCCATCCATACAGGTAGTCCTCCATTTACGACTGTACGTTTAACAATGGTTCAAAGTTATGACAGCCTTGGAAAGAGGGACTTATTATGACCTGTCCTCAAAGTTATGGCCATTGCATCAGAGGTGGGTTTCAGCAGGTTCTTACCAGTTCTGGAGAACCGATAGTGGAAATTTTGAGTAGTTCAGAAAACCGGTAGTAAAAATTCTGACTGGCCCCGTCCGCATCTATTCTCTGCCTCCCAAGTCCCAGCTGATCGGGAGGAAATGGAGATTCTACATGGAGTAAAGTGGGAATGGAGATTTTACAGTATCCTTCCCCTGCCACACCCACCAAGCCAAACCATGCCCGCCAAGCCATGCCACTCCCACCAAGCCACTCCCACAGAACCGGTAGTAAACATTTTTGAAACCCACCACTGCGTTGCATCATCCCCGCAGTCATGTGACTGCAATACGGGTGCTTGGCAACCAGCTCGCATATTCAATCATTGCAGGCTCCTGCAGTCACGTTATCACAATTTGCAGTCTTCTCAGCTAACATCTGATTTTAAAAAAGATAGGGGGAAACTGGATTTGCTTAATGACTATGGTAAAAATAATTGTAAAATCAGATCTGGTCATGTGATAGTTCACTTAACAACTATTTCATTTAGAAATTGAAATTCTGATCCCAAATTGTGTCCATAAATCAAGGACTGTCTGTACTGTCTATTAAAAAACAACACACAATTAGTTTCATCCGCTTTAGGATGGTGGTGTGCTGTGCTGTGGTGGCATGGTTAGAATGCAGTATTGCAGGCTAACTCTGCCGACTGCCAGAAGTTCGATCCTCACCGGCACAAGGTTGACTCAGCCTTCCATCCTTCCAAGGGCGGTAAAATGAGGACCCAGATTGTGGAGGCAATATGCTGACTCTGTAAACTGCATAGAGAGTGTTGTAAAGCACTATGAAGCAGTATGTAAATGTAAGTGTTATTGCTATTCAGATGTACAGAGTCACAGATATTTTCCATTGGATTCCAGGAATTGAACTCATGAACTATTGCATGTTAGATGGTGTATACAGTACAAACATTAGGTTCAGGAGCTCTCCAGGTCCTGACATTCATTAGTGTGACAGGAAGAGGTGTATAGAATCTACCTTTCAGAACAGTGTATACAGTCCATCTACAGTCTTTCAGAAACCAGAGCAGGGAATATGGAGGCTACATTAAATCATGTTCTCATTTATGAAATTTTATGTTATTCCCTCTACACCTTGTTTTAAAAATTGCTGGCATTTATATAGGTTGCGTTGTGCCTGTACATCTGTTTTAGCTGGAGTCTAATATATATTCGGCTAGAGACCAAAGTGTTCTAGTTTTACTTTAGTCTCTTCTGAGGCCGGTATTTCAGATTTCCTTAAAAGAAAAAAAATTGCAATAGGCAAAAGTCCATATTGCAAGTACATGGGAAAGCAGTTTCCCCCCTTAAAATAGAGACAATACAGAGTTTATACAAGATTGTGCGCTTGTTTAGGGAACTGTGAAAATTAGTATTGGGACACTATACTTCATCCAGATGAATTATGTTGGAAAGGACAGAGCAGGATCTCTGGAGACAGTAGTAATTTGCAGACGTATTTATTGCCGGGGAAGAGAGAGTTCCTTATATAACAAATAAGCCAATTAGAGCCCTTCATGTAAGTAACATTCACTGGGAGCAGAAATGAAGTAGACAACAGTGCCATTTTTTTAAATAAGACAAGTAGTTATCAACTTTTGTTATATCTACCGTATTTTTCAGAGTATAAGACGCACCGGAGTATAAGATGCACCTTAGTTTTTGGGGAGGAAAATAAGAAAAAAGCTGATTGGCAGGTGGATCGGCCTCCCAGAATACCCTCAATCAGCTGTTCCCAGAGGTGAATTTTAGCAACAGGTTCCTTGGTGGTGAGCTCTGTTCCTTGCTTTTTTTTTCTTTTTTGCTTTTTTTCTGCCTCTGAAACTTCTGAAACTCCGTTTCAGAAAAAACTTTCTTTGCTGCCTCTGAAAGCCTCTGAAACAGAGCTTCAGAAAAAAAGCCTCTGAAGCTCTGTTTAGGGGCTTCTTTTCTGAAGCTTCTTTTCTGATGCTTTTTTTCAGCCTCTGAAACTTCCGTTTGAAAAACTGGGCAGGGCTACATTCAGAGTATAAGACGCACCCAGATTTTCACCCTCTTTTTTTGGGGGGGGGGGAAGGTGTGTCTTATACTCCAAAAAATACGGTACTTTGGTTCCAACTTTTTGTACCAACTTGAATTTCTGAACACTTTTCAAAGGCAGTCTTATATAAATCACACTGCACTTAATCTAACCTGAATGTAACTACAGTGTGGATAATAACTGAGTGAAGATAAGAGTGCATATAGCTCAGTACAACAATGACCATCATTCTTCATTCACACAAACATTCTCAAAGGGAAAAACCTAATTTCATGGTGCTAAAGAGAAAGGTGATCGTGTTCCGTTTTTGACAATATCTGTAATGAATTTTATACTGAAGCAGTGCTGCCATCTTGTGACACAGTGATGGGCTTTCCTTTTTTGCTTGTTTAAATAACCCTGAATGATGAGTTAAAACAATAAAGTGTCTTTAAAGCTGAGCTCAGTTCATGGGACTTCACCCATGCAAGATTTGGGGATATATCTACAACACAGTCCTTTCAACAGTTTCAAGAAGGCTCCACATCCATTTGCACCACTCAGATGATTCTTTATATTGTTATTTTTTATTATACAATTTTCTTTGTTATATATATAAAATTTCCATATTCATAATAATAGTTTACTGTCTGGGTGCAATCTCTTTTAGATACAAATAATAAATCTTATACACACACAATAATTATAACTATTATTCTCAAAATCTATTCACCGTCATCTTCACTTATCCTTATTAAACATTTTCCATTATTTACACTCTGTTCAGTTTTGTCTATAATCAATTAATAATATCAAGCATTATAAACATCAAATAAACGTCACATTTGTAACTATTATCCTCCAAGTCTATTAATCATGTTTACTTATCTTAATTATTCAATAATCATTATTTAGTTACACACCTATTTCATCTTTGTTTACTTATCCTCCTTGATTCTAAATTTCTAACTTCTGCATCTATTTTTTAACCATTGATAGAATAGTAACCAAGTTAAAAGTAATATTTCCCCATTTCTAGTTTCTACCTCTGTACTAATTCTTAATAGAACAACTCCTATTGCTGCACCTATCCCTCATCTCTTGCCCGTGTTCGTATCTCATTTCTTATTAACTTCTTGGTCCATCTCCCATATTTGTATCTTCTTGTATCGTTCATGTTTGATCTAAGTATTCCATCTGTCTCTACGGCTTCTTTACTTTGTTGAACCTTCAGTGCACCTTTCAATGATCCTTTCATCACCTTCATGATTTCATAAGCTTTCACTATCTCTTCCTTTTTACCTTTTTGTATCATTTGTCATTTTTCCTCCCCTGTCCTTTCCTCTGTTTTTTCTATTTTCTCCTCTACTTCCTGAATTTTGTGTTCATTATTCAGTGTCATTTGCAGGGATGGGTTGCTAAGGGTTTGCCCAGGTTCGGGAGAACCTGTAGCTAATGTTATGGCCAGTTCAGAGAACCTTCAAATCCCACCCCTGGCTGGCCCCACCCACCCTGCCCCTCCCCGCCCCTCCCTCCCTCCCCACCCCTCCCCTCCCCTCCCAGGAGTCTCCACGCAGCCCGTTTTGGATGTGATGTAAGTGCAGGGCCCACACAAAGGCTCAGAGAGGGGAAAAATGGGCCTCCTGGAAGCTCTGGAGGGCCTCTGGAGCTCAGAGGAGGCAGTTTTCGCCCTCCGAGAGGCTCAAGGAAAGCCTGGGGAAGGTGAAAACGCCCCCCCCCCCCCCGCCGTGGTGCAGGAGGCCGATCATTTGCTCATTGTTTTCTGATCTCACAACTATCATGTATCAATTCCTTTATCTCCCTATGGTTCCTTGGCATCATTTCCTGCGTACCTTGGAGCATCAATAATATTTCTTTTTAATACACTTATTTTCCACTGCTGTACCATTTTGCTTTATTTTAATGAATTAAAAAGATTACTCAGTGTTCTATCAAAATCCCAATATCCCAGTTATTCATCACACCAAGAAAGCCAATATTAGATCATTTCACAAAATCACTCCACCACTTAAACAATCTGGGTTCAGTTAATAGTGTACTTAGAGTTTTGAGAATTTTTTTGGGAAATTTTGGAATAATGTTGCTTTTTGGCGAATGCGATTCCTTTTAACAGCAAACTTTGAAAGCAGTCAGAAAGGGCTGTGGCACAGAGACATTTTTGGCTTTGCATATTGTGCTAAGCTTCTGTGTACTACGTGGCTTGGTGTGCCTTTGACAACTATTCTAGGTTTTGAACCTCTTGGGTATTGGTGTTAGAACAATGAAAAGTAGGTTCGTGGGTTTTTTTAGAAACTGCTTTGAGAATATTTGTATCAATGATGATACATTAACAAGTGCTGCAAATCCAGGCAATTGTAATTTAGCCATAACCATGGTTAAATTAACCTTGACTTACAGCAGGGGTGTCAAACTCAAGGCCCAGGGGCCAGATCCAGCCCACGTGGTGCTTAGATCTGGCCCGCAGGGCTGCCCTAGAAACAGCAAAGGACTGGCCCGCAGTGCCTCTGCCAGCGAAAAAGGAGATCGGGAGGGCCATGTGCAGCCCTCTCAGGCTCTGTTTTTGGCTGTGAAGGCCTCCTGTCGCCCTCTGCCAGTGAAAACAGAGCTTGAGGGGCCCACGTGGGGCCCTCAAGCTCTGTTTTCACTGGCAGAGGGCGACAGGAGGCCGTCACAGCTGAAAAAGGCACTCGGGAGCTCATTTTTGCTGCCAGACGCTCGGGCCACCACAAATGCCCCCAACATGAGTGATGTCAAGCTGGCCACACCTACCCTGACCACAGCCACACCGCCCCCTGAGGTCAAACACAACCCTGATGCAGCCCTCAATGAAATCAAGTTTGACACCCCTTGTTTAGAGGGACACACAAATGCAACCATAGGTGAACATTCAAAGGCTTTCTCTGATCTTTGGATCCTATTACAAGTTTGCAGAGTCTTGCTTCTGCTGCTCCCAACTTCCCCAATGCTTTGAATCAGCCAGAATTTGGCAATCTCAAAATAGAATATTTATTGTCAGCTAGTCTGTGAAAGCAACAAGCAATATGTCTTCCTCTTTGATGGTCTTTTGTTGGGAGAAACAACACGGGACCATTCCAAGAATTTCCAGGCAGATGGGTGACTTGCCTCTGATCACTAGAGGGTGCTCAAGGCTTTACTTTACTAGCTTCATTACTAAACTAGCCTATGACTTCTAATTCCTAAAAGAGGAGCTGCTGTGTTTTAGAGTAGTGGTTCTTGAAGTATGATCTGGGGATACCTGGACAAGACGCTTTTGGGGGGGGAAGCAGGGAGTCAACTAAATAAATATTTTAAATTTTTTTCAGTTTTAATTTCTCAGTAAATAGGGAGAGATATACTGTATCTCTTAGGATTCCCAATCCGACTTAAGAAAGTAAAACAGTCCTGGGAGGAAAATGTTAAGAACCACTGCTTTGGAATAATATGATTTAGCTCAGTATTTCCCAACTTCAGCATGTGTAGATTTCAAATCCCAGAATTCCCTAGATAGCATGCCAGAATTTTGGGAGTTGAAGTCCACACATCTTAAAGTTGCTGAGGTTGAGAAACACTGAGCTAACTTAATAGTTTTCCTTGTTTGGGAGAATATTTTTAGTCCTTCACTGAAATACATACATAGTTCCCTCTCAATCAGTCTCAGCCCATATTTCCTCAACTCTTAATACATATTTTACCAATTGGTAAACAGCGCAACATTGAAAGGGATGTGAAAACTGAAGGAGAGTTGAATTTCAGTAAATGCTATATTTGGGGACTTGGGTCAATTATCATTAAAATGTGAATGTAATGGGCTTTTGTACTCATTACTAACTTGGACTTGAAAAGAAAATAATGGATGGCATCATAACATCTATTAAGTCAAAGAATGATAGAGTGCTGCTTGAGGTAACACCACCCAAAGGTTCATTAATCCCTAAGGGGAAAAAAAGTACTTTCCTCGGACAAGTAAATAATCTTATAGCAATAGCACTTAGACTTATATACCACTTCATAGTGCTTTACAGCCCACTCTAAGTGACTTATAGAGTCAACATATTGCCCCCAACAATCTGGGTCCTCATTTTTACTGACCTCAGAAGGATGGAAGGCTGAGTCAAACCTGAGCCTGGTGAGATTCGAACTGCCAAATTGCAGACAGTTGACAGTCAACAGAAGTAGCTGCAGTACTGCATTCTAACCACTGTGCCACCATGGCTCTATAGCCCATGTGTTCAGGCATGAAATACTATAATGGTTCACAAGGAAAAACAAATGAGTTTCTACAAACTTTCAAAAGGAAATTCTTTAAGAGTTTCCTTTTGAACATTCCATAGATTTCGCCTGAATGTTTATCAGATATTTATATAACTATTCATCTTTTCTTTATACAACAATTTTTAATTAAAAATTATTGTGTTTTAATTACTGTGAGCACAAAACATACTTTATGACAAATATAGTTACATATTTTATATTCTAATATTACTACTTTAGCAGTTTAGAATCATCTAAGGACGTTGACAACATATTTTACTTTGTAGTTTATTAAAGATAATAGAATGGAATAGAGTAGAGTAGAGTAGAGTAGAGTAGAATAGAATAGAATAGAATAGAATAGAATAGAATAGAATAGAATA
>WNWU01000109.1:221245-245867 GCA_012654045.1 Ptyas mucosa | reverse complement strand
TAGAATAGAATAGAATAGAATAGAATAGAATAGAATAGAATAGAATAGAATAACGAAGTTGGATAAATAATCTTTATTTATTCTTCAAAGGTTTTAATTAATAATTCCATTTCAGCCTTCTTTTGCTTGCCTGCTGCTACATCATCTATGTTTTATTTGTTGGAGTAAAAATATTAATGATCGTTCATTGGGTTTCATGTTGTTCAATTATTGGGATTTTTAACATTAATAGTGGTGTGACCCAGGGGTGAAATCCACTTACCTTCACTACTGGTTTGCAAATGGGAACGCTCGTGTACAACACCTCTGTGCATGCACAGGACCTTTTGCGCCTACTCAGAGGGTCAAAAATGGGACGTGATGGCATCCGGGCGGGTGATGATGCCCGCTGCCAGCGCTACTGGTTCACCTGAGCTGGATAGAACCAGCTGCATTTCACTACTGGTATGACCTCTAAGGTCCCTTCCAACTCTATTACTTTTAAGATATCTGTTAAGTATTAGTTGCAGCAATAAGGGCTCAAGTGTAGAAGAGCCGAAGATGAGTTGCAAGAATTTTGATGATCACTAGATGGCAGCAATGATCTTCTCTTTGCTACCACCCAGTAGTTGTCTAATTTTTTTTTGTTTTTAGTACAAATTTGGTAGTTTAGGACAAGTTGACTTGTGGGCATTTGAAAAAGCTCTCAACATCATATAGTACAATAACTCCATTAGGATGCTATGAGAGCAAGGAGAAACCTGCTTTGTAGGATGATTGGGAGAAGTTTCTCTTTGGTTTAGTGTATTGCTAATGCTATATTTACAAATAATTTGGATGAGAGGTTAGAAAAATATGCAGATGACACAATAATTGGAAGATAACCTGGAGTCCTTGCTGCTCTCTACGATTTGTTGTTTGTTCTCAGACATTTAATTACCCAACTAGGTAATATCATTATTATTAGTCATTTAATCCCCATCAGTTTTGGTCGGGGTATGGTTTTGTTAGTTCCTTGATTAGGGTAATGTTTTCTTCATGATTATTTTTCTGGTATTAACAATCAGGGTGGTGGTATTGGAGAGAATCTATTCTGGTTTTTAAAATTTCCTTAGCCTTTTTTATTGGTTTTTTTTTTAAAAAAAATCAGATATAAATCTGATTTATTTCTATCCACCATTTCACAGGTGTCAAACTCAATTGTGTCATGTGATGTCATGTGACATATTGCAACATTTTTTGTCTTTGCAGAGGCAGGGTGGCCGTGGCCTGCACATGATGCATCCAGCCCCTGGGCTGCCAGTTTGCATCAGGGGTGGGTTTTAAATTTTTTTACTACTGGTTCTGTGGGCGTGGCTTATTTTGTGGGCGTGGTTTGATGGTCATGTGACAATTCTTTAGGATTAAGCAGAGGTACTCGTCTACCAGGATTTTAACTGCTTGCAGAGCTGTACCGGTCTACCCATTTGTTCTTGGAGAGTTCCGGTCTACCTATTTGCTTTTCAAGGCACCGGTCTACCCATTTGTTTTTGGAGGCACCGGTCTACCCATTTGTTTTTCGAGTGCACTGGTCTACCACCACACTGCCTTTTAACACTGATCAGCTGTAGGGCGGCCCTTTGAAGCCCCGCGGCAAGAGTTTAAACAGTTTTTTTCCTTCTAGCCAATCAGTTGGGACTCGGGAGGCAGCGAATAGATTGGGGGCGGGGCCAAATAAAAGGTAAGAATAACTCGGGGGTGGGTGGGAGGGCCCAGCTCCCGAACAAAGAGAACCGGTTCGGTGATGTCATATCATCACTGCTACCGGCTCGCAGAACTGGGCTGAACCCACCACTGCCCTGCATCATTTCAATATGATGTCTACTGATGACTGATTTGTCTGAATGCCAAACTTCCAGGAATTCCCAAGGATTTTTGGATTTAGCCTAGAATGCTCACAATTTCTCAGTTGAAACTGTAGTTGAGTCTGTCCTGTCCAGTTGAAACTGTAGTTGAGTTTTGCTGTGAAATTTAGGAGTTTTCATCATATCTTTTGATTGCTAGTTAGTGTTCATGGATGCACTCTACTGGTCTTCTGCATGGCTGTTACAGGCTTATGCTGTGTGTTGCACATGACTCATGCTGATGATGTTATCTAACTGGGTAATGAAACATCTGCATGCATGCAAGCAAGCTTAAAGAGCATCAAGGACTCCACATTTGAACCCTGGACTATATGTGTTCTCTTCTATTAAATTATGAGATAGTAAACATTTTAAAGGTGACAATTAAGTTTTAAAAGAATGTACAGTAGATAAGCCGGAAGTATGGACAGGAACCAGAAAAATAAACCTCAACATGGACAAACCTAAGAATTAGTGCAAGGTCAGAAGATGTGGAGAAACTTACCCATAAAATCTCCAAGAGTTGGATGTGACTGAATGGATCATCATCATCATCATCATCATCATCATCATATCTGGGCAGAAAAAATTAAACATAAAAACAGGATGGGGGAGCATACTGGGGGTCTTGGTAAATAATAGACTGAATATGTGTCAGCATTGTGTTGCAACTGCATTTTTTTTTTAAAGAAAAGCAAAAGCAATTTTAAACTGGATCAACAGAAGAGATTTAATAGTTCTCTTCAAGTTTCTAAAGTCACATAAAATAATGCAGAAGATTTTTTTTTATGCCTTCATATCATTCTTAACACTTGGAGAGTGCCTGGATTAGTCCCTGCAATTTTTTGGGAAAGATTTCAGGAATGGTTTTCCATTGCCTGCCTCTCAAGGCTGACACTGAGTGTCTGGTCCAAGATCACCCAGCTGGCTTTGTGCCTAAGGCAAAACTACACTCATGGTTTCCCAGTTTCTAACTTCATGCCTTGTACACCAAATTAGCATGCAGAAGATAAGATAGATTTATTTCAAGTTGTTCCAGAAAACAAGACAAGGAACAATGAGTAAAGGTCCAGGTTTCAGTTGGACATATAAGAGATTCCTAATAGGAAGAGGTAATCAATTAAGGAATAGCTGCCTTGGGAGGTAATAGACTTTGCTGCTGGTGATTAAATAGAGGCTGGATGGCCAGCTGTCATGGATGCTGTTGGAGTGGATTCCTGTACTGGATAAGGGATGATATTAGATGATTTCCATTATTTCTTCTATCCTTCCCATTCTACTATACAATTCTATAATCTGTAATAAAAATAACCCTTGGATGCCTCACTATCAGACCTGCCCCAGTAGGGTCCCTAGGAAAGAAAGACCCTCGACTCCATTTTGTTGAAGTGATAGGTTCTTTTACTAAAGATTGCTGGCTGCAGTAAAGGCAGGCTAGAACTAAGTTTCCCATGCGAAAGGTTACAAACTTTCCCTCTTCGTGCCAGCTCCCTCCCCTTGACCAGTTTGTCTTCAGCCAATGGTGAGCTGTATGGTTGTTTTGAGAACTTTCTGTATGTTTGGAGCAATCCATTCTCAAACTTCTCAAGCTTCCATTCTCAGGCTTCATGGCCTTGAAGACTGGCACAGGCTGGTTTCTTGTACCTCATGTGTCTGTCAAGCTGTCACCTCCTCCTCCCTATTTTCCACCTATGCCCCATACATGTTTATTGGCCACTAGCTCTCCCTCTCCCCCTAAAGATGGCAGTATGCCAGTGAGGCACCAAGCCGAAGATGGCAGAGCTGACTCTCATTGTCTTTCATATATGAGAAATCTTCAACTAATTATTGACAGCAATCCAGAGCCAGGAACAGGAAGTCAGGACCAAAGAACAATTTTGTTCAGAAGACTAGCCAAGAAATAGAAAAGAGAGGGGTTTCTTGAGCCAGGTTTCAGGAGGTAGGACACCTCATTACATTAGTTGCCCCAGAAAAGGCAATAGCTAGCATGGAAGGAGTCAATCTGGAATAAGCTGTATTGTTTTAATTCCTTTAAGGAACCTTAGTCAGTAGACCTCATCATGAACTAGCTTCAGAACAGTATTATTGGTCTTAGAAAGAACATTTTCATACCTGGCTCTTTTTTCTCACCAGTGAAGAATTTTTATCTCATGTGATAATAAAGATTTAATAGAAAACTGATGCTTCTGCTCTATGATGACTTAAAGCACTAATGTAAAAGTTCACAGGACAGCTGGCAATATCTCTTTTTTAAAAAAAGAGGGAGAGTGATAATGGCCCAATTGACATCTGCTTAATGTCCTCCAAGCAATTCTCCACATCCTACTGTTGCTAGTACATTTCCCCCAGTGGCTCTTCTCAATCTTCTCGACAAAGACATTTGGAGAGGAAAGGAAACATTAAAGAGCCCAACATGTTTAATTTAAAAACAGATATACTCTTGCATATTGGCTATAAGAAAGGGCATTTGTGAAAATAATGCTTTATTGCAGGCTTCAATATTTTTGTTGCCAGCATTAGTGGAAAACTTTGCAAAGCTGAGGCTTTTAAAATAAAGTTATGGACTCTTTACTGCCGTGTCTCACTGCATTTAGACAATTTTAATAGTTTAAAAATGTCAACAGGTCATGGTTTACTTTGAAGTAAATATCTGTTGGCTTACAATGACTGTACCAATAACTCCTTCCGTGCAAAGCTAAATGTAATCCAGAACACTCCTCCATCAAGACATATTGTACTCTAGTATAATTTTCTAACGTTAAGTAAATTGCCATCCCATAAAAGATACAGCCTGAGCATCCATTCCCCAAACTCTCTACTGAAATGTGACAGCAAATTACCCATCTTCTTCACTGACTTTCCAGAATTTATGCAGAAGTTCAATGACTCCCTATTTTTCCAGTCCTAATTGTTTTGTCCCCAAAAGATAAAAATAAACTAGCTTCTGCCTTGGGGATGTCATTAGGTCAAAGATATGTCTTCTGAAGCCATGATCAAATGCAAATAACCACAACCTGTCTTTCCATGACACCTGTCACTTCCCAAGATTTCAGTATGATTCCCAGAATCCACTGAAACGTTGCCACTGAATCAGTGGTGGGTTGCTCCCAGTTCTGTCCGGTTCTTCCGAACCGGTAGTAAAAGCGGTGGGAGGCTCCGCCCACCTGCCCAGACGTCATAATGGAGCATCTGTGCATGCGCAGAAGTGTCTGCCCGTGCACCCATTGCAAACATGTAGTAAAAGTTAAGTAGAACCCATCCCTGCACTGAATTATAGTTTTTAATATGACAGGAGGGTAAAACTATTAATAAAGAGAGAATAATCCTACTAGTATTGCATTTTCATGGATTTTAAACTAAATTAAACATAGTTTTGTACTACTAATAGTTTCAGTTGGCTCCTCCTGTTTTTTGAAATGCAGTGTCCAGCACTGATACATTACTTCTATAGTGTGACTTACACTTCAGTGTGGCCAGATTGTACCATTATGGAAATGTTAAAGTATTCAAGGTAGTATATGAGTGTCTGAAAGAGTTTTTTATTAAGTATTTAATGTTAAATACAAAGAGGAACACTTAGCAGGGAAAATTTAGTTGGACGAAGTCAGAAAGGATCTTCAGTATCATGGAAACAGATTCTCAAGACTACTCCCAAGACCTTCCAGGAATCTTATATGATCCATTCCAGATTTTATGAGTTGCCAGCTCCTGCATGAACCAATCTAAGAAGATATTAATTTATAGCTGCCCAATTTCAATAAAGTTCATATAGATAAGTTTCACTTAGCCTACACAATTATAATAGGAGCCTGTAGTACAGTGGTTTAAAGCACCCTGTTATTAACATCTATTAACATCTGCTGCTTGCAATTACTGTAAGTTCGAATCCCACCAAGCTCAAGGTTGACTCAGCCTTCCATCCTTTCTAAGGTGGGTAAAATGAGGACCCAGATTGTAGGGGCAATAAGCTGACTTTGTATAAATATACAAAAGTATGAAGGCTATTGCTTAACGCACTATAAGCCGCCCTGAGTCTCTGGAGAAGGGCGGCATATAAATCAAATAAAAATAAAAAAATAAAAAAAAAAATAAAAAAAAGTTATAATTTGAATTTGAATCAAGCCTTGCATTAAAAAAAAATTGAATCAAGCCTTGCATTAAAAATTTTGTTTATGGTAATTCTGTCCTGTTTCGTTGGCTAACGTAGTCTAAAAGGGATTGTACAGGCAAACCCAACGTAATTCTTCAGATTATATTCTTGATTAGTTTTTCTATCCTGAATGGCATGTGCCAGTGCATCTGATCATTTCAATCATAATTTGAAGGAGGTCTGTTCTACAGGAGGGCTGCTTTCTTGTCCTAGTTAGGAATAAATTCTCATTATTCTGTATTCCTAAAATGAGATACTCTGCTTTATCCAATTACTCAGAAATGCAGGTTAAAATGTCCTACAAGGCTTTTTTAAAAAAATTCTTTGAAAGGAGAAAGGCACACCTTGAATATAACAGATGGTTTAAATATGGTGATTACAAAATCCTGAAGTTAAAATAGTTTAATTACAAAGTCAATACAGTCCTAAGCCTTTAGCATAAAAACAACAGACGGGCTAGTGCAAATGGTCAGGCAATCTTTAACCAGAACTTTACATTAGCTAGTCCAAGGTAGTTTTTCTGAAGATCAACGGTTTTTCCCCAATTTCTCTTTGTTAACCATACCTTTTAGATTCTAGTTATCATGGTTAACACAAACGAAGTGTGTCTGACCCAAAACACCTTCTGAGGACTGTATTCAGTTATTGTACAGAAAGACTATTATTAGATTTGATGATGGAAGAGACGGACACAGCTCTTTCAGTGACAACAGCTCTTTATTAGTAGACCAGTACAACCCAACAACTTGCTTGTCTGGCAGTGTCCCCTTTTATAGAGGGCTGCCAGACAGCTTAACCAATGAGCTTCAAGTATTTTCCTGCCGTTTTGGAGGACCTGAGTGAAGCCTATAGCTCACTCCTTATATGGTACATAACAACTATCTTCTCAGATAGCATTTTTCTCAGTAGATCTTATCACTTCCTATTTATACATTCATCTCTAATTGTGTGTGTGTTTTTAAAAGCAGCCCATTGTAATGTCTGAAAAGTTTTATTGCCCTGAAAAACAGGGACTAATTTTTCTACTTCAGTTGCATCTTGCTTGAGATCCTTTCCCAAACTTCTCTTAATGAGGCTTTTTAAAAAAATTACTTTCTATGTTTGGGAATGCCATGGGTGACCACTTCTACTTTTTTATTTTTAATTACTCAATTTCCCACCACCCTACAACAAACTCCCCCCCTCCCAGCTGCCTACTCTTCCCAATCAAAGGAAAAAATACAAAGAATTCTTCCTGATTTTTCTTTCTATCTATCAGCTTTACAGAGAGTGCAAGTAGCAAAAGAGACCTAAGACAACTGGAAAAGTAGGGATACAGTTGAAGAGAAGACTTTGATCTGCATCTATTGGCTGTCTCAGAATCAAGTCAACCCTCACCTGTGAGCTTTTCATTCAAATCTCCTCCTCCTTCAGAAGCCTTCACAAACAAATATTCTTCCACCAAAGAGAATGGAAGCTGTCAGTAAAAAAAACAAATAAGGCAGGAGTGCTTTTGGCAACCTAGGCTTAAATTGTTCAATTCCTCCAGTCGTCCCCCCCCCCCCCCGAATTAAGTTGCCAAAGATCCAAATTTTCATGAAAGAATAATGAGCATGGATATGGTCTGCTTTGATGTTGCATTTCTGTCTATTGTTCTGATCCAAGTCTCTTTGACAGCTGCTATTAGCCAGGTAGAAAATAAAACCCTACAAATAGATGATCTTTTAAACATCAAGATCGCTTTCTCTTTAAACCTCAAAAGAAAGATCCCACAACCTGCCTGCAGCATATAATTGAAGCTATGGAAAGATTGGCTTTTCCCCCTAAATACTTCCCCCCTCCCCAAAATACTGAGGGAATGATGATATAGATCGGGGATGTCAAACTCGCGCCATTAGGGCGGCATCACGTGACATATCAGGACTTTTCCCCCCTTTGCTAAACCGGGCGTGGGCATAGCCAGCGTGTGACGCATCTGGCCTGCAGGCCGTGAGTTTGATAGCCCTGATATAGATTGTCCCAAAAGTGCTTTTTCAAAGGCAATTGGACTTTCTGGAAAAAGCACCTTTGGGACAACCATGACCTACCTGTATGATGGAGAATCTCCATAGGTGATATAGATTGCACGGCTAGCAAAGTTTTCTCTTTATCATGTTCCATTGTCAGGCACCAGAACAGCTAAAGTACAGATAAAACCAGGCAAATCAGATAAGACTAAGGATGCTGGCACATAGGTGATAACCCAATTGTTCTTCCCACTGATGTCCAAGGAGCCACGCACAATGCAGAGATTTTGGCTTTGATCTCCTCCTCTGCCACTTGTTTGGCTTTTGAGGTCCAGGAGTTTTTTTGGGACAAGATCAGATAAAAACACAGGGCTTAAGACAGACAGGATTTGCATGAGCAGAAACACAGGTCTTAACCAGACATTCTAGATGGTTGTGCTTGTTCAGGGAGACACACAGAGCTGATTATAGCCTGGCTGCTTCATGCTCTTAGCCACTTCAGAAATGCAGACAAACTGACAATGTTTTTCAGCTAGAGGAAAGGCAAGGAGTGGTGTATTCTTGTCACTTGAATAAATTCCACAGTTCCTGATAAATCCTTTGTCACCGTGGGGCTGCCCGTTTGGATTTCTGTAAGAAGAAGGGAGGGAAATAGTTAGCAAGTTCGTACACTTGCTTTGTATAAAAACCACAAAGCCCAGCATATTTCTAGTGGCTGTATGTATAGCTGTATGTATAGCTCAAGATTTGTACAGGTGTTTTTAGAAATTGGTGTTGTGCAGTTGGAGGCCAGCCAGAGTCATTGCGAATGAGTGGATGATAAATACAACTAATAAATTAATATGGACAACATTGAAATAAAGAATGGATGGGGGGGGGGAGTTTTTCTGTTTTTCCACAGCAGATATCTCTTTGGCTTGATTATCCCCATAGATATTGTAATAGCTTAGTCTCTTAAAAGGGTATGCGGCAGTTTATTCTTTTTCAGAACAAATACATATATTTTGTGCTCAAGCCTTTCAGTTCTTCTTCAACATCAGGAGAAATTCCATTTGATATGAAGATAATGGAAGGTAGCTTTTTTTTCAGTTACTGAGAGTTAGTGGAAGAATCAGGAAGATTCAGGAAAAATCTTACAAAGCTGCAGAAGTGTAGCTGGGCAAAACTGTGATGACATTTACACTGTACCTAATGTGGTAGCTGCTGATTGAGGAAAGGAAAGGCTTCATCCATAGCTGTCAGTCCTTGAAGGCAGGCTAGACTAGGAACTGAAGGAACGAATTCTAAAGCTATTTTTATTATACTGTTACAGTAACAGGATCTTGCAAATCTGAATACTCTTTCCCCCTCCCACTCTTTTTCTTCATGAAAACAAGGGAGGGTCAAATATGAGATGTTTTCTCAAATTACATTTCTGCTTTGGACTCAATTTTTTAAAAAATCTAACTATTGTCTTGGTTGTAGCCCTCTCTCCTGTTTCTCTTTCTATGGCAATAGCAATAGCATTTAGATTTATATACAGCTTCACAGTGCTTTTACAGCCCTAAGTGGTTTACAGAGTCAGCATATTGTCTCCAACAATCTGCCTCCTCATTTTACTGACCTCGGAAGGATGGAAGGCTGAGTCAACCTTGAGCTGGTGAGAATCGAACTGCCGAACTGCCGGCAGCCAGCAGTCAGCAGAAATAGCCTGCAATACTGCACTCTAACTACTGTGCCACCACGGCTCAGTACTATATATAGTATTTGCTTCTTACAATTTCTAGTCTCATCATTGCTTTATAGTAGGGGGACAGAAATTAAGGGAACTTCTATATAAGTTTCATTTAAAAGGGATGCCCTATTGTTTTTCTGTATACATTTTTTGCAGTTTGGTGATTGTTTTTCTAAATTTGTACAGATATACTGCATTTGCTGTGTTCCCCCCATCCCCTGGTCTTTCTCTGTTCCAGCCTTAGTAGCAAGCAACATATTTGTATTGCAGCAAATAGGCAGAATTGTATCTGAGCTTGAGACTTTAAACTTTTTAAAAATGATCTTCTAAAATCCATACATAAATATTCCTTTATCTAACTATAACCAAATATATCTAATGGCAGATATATTCAATATATCGGCAATATTCTCTATGCTAAGCAAATGTTATAATGGCTGCATATTAAGAGCCAGTTTGGTATAGTGGTTAAGATGTTGGCCTAGAAACCAGGACACTGTGAGTTCTAGTTTCAGTTTAGGCATGAAAAAAACCAGCTGATTGGTCACTCTCTTTCAGCTCAACTCATCTCACAGGGTTGTTGTTGTGGAGAAAATAGGAGAAGGATTGATACCTTCCCTGCCTTGACTGACATATAAAGTAATAAAGGCAAAATAAAAATATAAACCATAGATAAGTTTGCAACACTGTTGCTTAGATTAGTTGTAGAAGTTGTAGAATGATAACCCATTGATTCAGTTGAGGGAGCACTCCTGAATCTGGGAAGCAGCAATCCAATTATAGAGATTGGACTCTAGAACAAAATAACTCCTTGCAAGTGAATAGGACAGCAACTTTTGAAGCAGGAAAAACTTTATTTTGAAACTGGTGTAGGAATATGCACCATGAAATTGCTTTTGTAGCAAGAGAGAAGTATCTATAGCAGTGATGGTGTCATGCGCACGTGTGTGCCGACACCCATAATGCAATGCCTCCCGCAGGCCCCAACCCCATGCATGTGCGTGCGACCCCCGTGCACTCCTGCTGCGCATGTGCGCACAACCCCCATTTTGGTGCTAGCAGGCCTCCCTGAAGCCTCCTGGAACCAAAAATGGGACGTGGGGGGATGTTTCTGCAGTGCCCCACCCCCCATGCATGCGTGTGCGATCCCTGGCAGAGATCCAAAAATCAGCTGGCTGGCGGGAGGCATGCAGGCATGTGCTGTGGAGCTGACCTGGGTGTTGGCTCGCGTGCCCGCAGAGATGGCTCCATGTGCCACCTGTGGCACGCATGCCATAGGTTCGCCATCACGGGTCTATAGGAAACATTGTTCATTCAAGCCACTCCAAAACTGTGACGGGGTAATTGACAGTGCTCTTTTGTACACTTTCTTGAATTGCTTAGTGATTGGGTGGCTTTAGAAATAAAATGAATATATTTTCTTAAAAAAGAAAAATCCATTGAGGAATTCTTTTCTGGATTCTCTTTGGGAGAGGA
Organism: Ptyas mucosa; assembly: GCA_012654045.1. NCBI lineage: Eukaryota > Metazoa > Chordata > Lepidosauria > Squamata > Colubridae > Ptyas > Ptyas mucosa. The sequence goes on along the minus strand of WNWU01000109.1, from coordinate 234,680 downwards.
CATCCCCCACCTAGATCAACTAATTTTAAATCCAGTCTTTTCTAACTTAACCCTCTGAAATTTGGTTCAGTTCAGTTTTCAGAGAGTTATCCTACTGATAAGGGCCCTTATATATATATTTCCCCAAATTTATGTTGGGTTGGAAGACGTGAAAATGATACTAACATAAAACAGAATCAATGCACATTTTGCATTTCTATTTCATAGGTATTTATTTCTATACAGTTGCTTGGCCACTGTTCTGCACATATGAGTATTGTGTTACTTTTTCCTTTTTTACCTTCTGATCCAATGAGGGGGTAAGCTAAAACCCTGATACAATGGGAGAAATTCTCTATTAACTTGCTTCTCGTGCAAAGATATACAGCACACAATGAATACAAAAAAGCTCTCAAAATCAATCTCTTTTTAAAAGCAGAATTTAACTATGTATCTGTCTTTTCTATAGCAACCAGAGCACAAGGGCAGTCTGAACATGTGGCCTTTTATTTGATCAAGGATAATAATCAACTAAGCTGAGAGGACAGGAAGCAGATCTCCCTGTGCCAATAGTTTAGTAGAATAAGTCCTTCTGGTATATTCAGTTGTCTCTTTCAGGGTTATTCTAAAATGCTACTGTATTTGTGAAATACCCTGCATTTTATATGCTTAATATATAACAGTTTATAAAATAATATTATATATCCTAATGTCTTTATTTAGGAACTATATTTTGCTCTATGCTTCTTCTGAGATTTAATCTTTGTTGTGTCAGTTCTATTTTTGATAACTGGTAAATATCTCATCTCATATCTGGATGTTGAGCACATTGTGGAACCTGAAATGTATTCATATACAGCTAAGAATGAGTATAAATATGTTTCTAAGATATTTTGTACATCCTCGCAATTTTGCAATTTCTAAGATATGGTAAATGTACCAGACGTACAAGCAAGCTCAGTATGCAAAGTTGTTATTTTCTTTATCATGAAAAAGAGAGGCTGAACCAATCAGAGAATGGCAAAAGGACAAATGAGGTTGTGACTCAATTACCGGTAATACTTGAAATGAGATTTTTAATCCATAAGATTAGACAATATAAATTTCACTTTGGGGGTTTGAAAAACTGGCCTTGTAAACATTTCTGTAGGAGGTAGAACACATAGATTTGACAACCTGGCAAACAGAATTGCAAATTCTGCAACTCAAATAAATAAAAAGAACATATGTCTATTAACTGGTGCTTTTTTGATTTTACAAAATTGAAGGTATATACAAGACAAAAAAGCACTGCTTTTAATAAATAGAGAGAAGTGGATTTTGAAAAAAACAGTTCACAAGTATATTCCTTTTACTTGTTCAGAGGTTGAGGAATATGGATTGGGTGCTAAAGCAAATAAGACTCATGAGGTTTAAAATTTTGAAAAAAGAAAAAGAAAGACAACTTGCTATTGAATATTCTGTAGGACAATATCCACAGTAATGCAAGTCCATTGGCATACAATCTTCTTGCAGAGTGCTTAGAAATAGTAGAAAAACCCTAACCCTTCATAGAAAGCTGAGAAATTCCTAAATTCTGCCATAAAATTATTTTATATAGACAGAAACAAAAATTAAATTTGAAAACTGAGTTTGATTGTCAAATTCACTCATAATGCAGAGGGGGGGAGGAAGGGAGGGGAGAGAGAGGGGGGAGGGAGGAAGGGAGAGAGTGGGAGAGAGAGAGAAAGACAGACAGAGAGATTCCACGTATCTTCTCCTGGGTGCAAATTGGCCCATTTATATATTGAATTTTTAAGGCTCTACTGAACTCATGGCATTTCTACAAGTAAGAAGACTGAAACACATTAAAAACACATTTATAAACAAAAAGACATACATGAAACCTTCTACAGGTAAATATTCATAACGATAATTTTGTGTGTTAAGTAATAATAAGATGACTTTGTTGTACAAACTTGGGTTCTACTGTTAGGTAAGAGTAGGTTGTACTGCTAATGTCAAATTAATGAAGCTGCTACCTGAAATTTTGGCACTTTTTTAAAAAAAATGTGTCTTTGCAACAATAAGAGTGTTGGGTAAATAATAGTGTAGAGCTGTTGATATCAAAATCATATCTTCTATTCCAAAATCCATTCAAAGCAATGCCCTATGAAGTATCCAGAGAGAAATTCAATCTGTTTTGAATCTTTTTGACTAAGGTATCCTGGCTAAGAGAGGAAGTGAAACATCCTGACCAAGAGAGGAAGTGAAAAGGGGCAAAATGTGAGTTATATATGGGGTAACAATAAAATGAAATCATTAAATCACAGTGAAGCACATGTATTTTGATTAGAAGGCCAAGGAAAGTTCTAAAAATTAGCAGATTGTGAGAACTACGTTTGCCATAACAACCATAGATCACAAAATATTAGAATAATGTAACATAAAATAAAGTAGACATAGGTAGTTACCCAGGATCCTTACATCATCACATCATCATTGTTATTACTATTATTTTGCCTATTTGTAATTAATTATTACTATAGTTTTCTTAGCAATATGTTTTGGGAAGTGGTTTGCCACTCCCCTCTCCTTAAGGCATGATACTTGGAGAACTGATAACTATTCAATGAAACAGGGTAATTCAGATAGGATGGGAAGAAGGGCAATAGTTGTTGTTTGGGAGCAAAATCACAAAATATGCTTTGTTGTAGTATTGTGAAATGATTTTGGATAGGCTTTCTTAGTTTAGTGGCTTCAAAACCTGCCAAACGACATCCTAAATCCTTCCCAGGCAGGTTAAAGTTGTTTAATACTCTTGTCCATCTAAAATTGATTTTATATTCCTGTCCATCCGGAGGGTGCTGGGCTGGGAAAAACTTACCAAATGTATCATGAAAGTGCATTTATGTCTCTAAGTCTGGGGTAGATAGCGCTGTCAGGTGCACCTGTGCCATCCAAAGAGTTTCCAGAATGTAGGTTGTGTATCAAAGAGAGAAGACAGCAAAATTGTGATGAGAGAAAGAGGAATTATTGGTTTTGCTGGAAGAATGAAACACTGTTTAATTACTGTTGTAAACTGCAATGAGGGGAAAGAGGAAAGACAGACATTCTCTAAATGTGCATTTAAACCCAGTCAGCAATAAGAAGAGATACATAAAAAAAAACCACTTTGCAAGTATATTCTCATTTACATATAAGAAATAATTTGCACTTGGACTCAAAAGTAGTCCAATATTATTTAACTGTAAAAACTTTCTGGATGCTCTTCAAAAACAAATTTGTAAAACTTTCCTGATGAAAAAAGTTGTTAGGTGGAGGAAGTAAGTGAGAACTAAAAATCAGGTGCCTCCAGCAGCAGTTCCCATGAAGACAATATTAATCGGTGGTAAGGATGACACCATCTCATTGTTAGCTTGCCCAGAAGAGTCCATTGGTTCCTGAGAAGGGCACTGACGAGAATGGCCATACATGCATTCAGAGGAACTTGTAGGCAGAGCAGGCAGCATTTCTGAAGCTACAAAGAAAATGACAAGAGTTATTCTTTGTGGTGCTTCTAAAAAAAGAAAAAAAAGGAAAAGATTCCAGAGCTTTAAATACATTCTAGAAAGATCACCCTCCAATCTGGATTTCATTTCTTAAACCTGATTTGTTAAGATTTACATTAATTATGCACTGAATTGAGGAATGTAATCTAATACAGATAGTCCACAACTTGAGATCACAATTGAGCCCAAAATTTCTGTTAAGCGAGACATTTGTTAAGTGAGTTTTGCCCCCATTTTATACCCTTTCTAGTCAGAATTAAGTGAATCTGGCTTCCCCATTTACTTTGCTTCTCAACAGATTGTAGAAGGTGATCACGTGACTTTGGGACACAATGCAATGGTCATAAATATGAGTCAATTGCCAAGTGTCTGAATTTTGATACATGTATTCATGGGGATACCGCAAAGGTTGTAACTGTGAAAAATGGTCATAAGTCCCTTTTTTCAGTGCCGTTGTAACTTTGAACGGTCACTAAATGAACTTTGTAAGTTGAGGACTACCTGTAACCGTTTTAGTAATTCCCAAGTCAGCTGCTTTGATTTTTATTTATTTTTTTGAAACAGGAAAATGTGTTTGTGTGTAATCATCTCAGAGAGTACAAATAAGCAAAGGGATCATCATTATGTGTCACTATCTTTCCTGGTGTGAACCCGTGTATTAAACTATCATTTCTTTGTTCTGCAGCCACCGCTAAACTCTTTTTTGGCTTTAGAAATTCTTTAGCTCGCTAAAGTCTTCTACGGGGTGAAACATAGAGAAGATCTCACATAGCAAAGGGACTTGATTAAAACAGAACAAGTATATCTTATTGAATATCATTTTTAAGGAGGCTTTTAAGCAGATTCACATACTTTTATTGTATATCCTGCCAATACCAATCTGCAGCATAATTTATTAGGCACCTGATTTTTAGTTATAACTGCCAAAACATCTTAGGGGGCTATTTACACGAGCAAGATTCAAACTGCTTGACACAATGGTCAGATATGGGAGATTCCATTCTATACCCTACAATGGACATCTCTGCATTTGTGGAGCGGCAGAGGTAGAAGACAACAATCCTATTTGATTGTTGTCTGTATAAGAGGGTGAGAGACAGGTAGCTTGGTCTGTATTCCAAACAAATGACCCATTGGGATCCCCATATCAAAACAACTTACCTTATGTGAGGCCAGAATCTGAAAATAACATTTAACACAGCACAGTACTTAAGCAAAATGGTTTGGTTGAGATCGGCATTTGTGGGACTGATTGGGATAGATTGTAGGGGTGATACCAAAATAGAATTTTACCATATTTTATTCATCTCTATATTAAATTATTGTATTTTATTCCAATTTCATTTTAAACTGTATTTTATTCCAATTTCATTTTAAATTGTTTTTATCAGATTTTAGTAATAATTTGTCTCTGGAACTCTGCGCTTTGATATGGCCCAAGGGCTAATCAATCTAGTAAACTAAAACTAAACTGGATACCCTTAGCTTTTTTATTCTTCAGCTTAATAGTTAAGGAATGATTAGGTATCTTTGGCTACTGTGTGGAGATTATGAACTTGGTTAACCAACATAGTTCGTCTGCCTTTCACATTCATCCTAGGCACGGATTCAAAAGAAGAGGGCATCCATGCTACACCAATCCTTTTTAATTTTACTTACTTATAGAGTTCTGGCCAGTGATTGAGGCATCTGGATAATAAGATGTTCCCTGTTTCCTTCCTGTATCTTCTAGGATGCAAAGTGAATCATGAATGTCACTGTATGGAGGCAACGGGCGAATGCTGCTTACGCTGCTGATGACAGAAACGTGCTGATCTACCAATGACTCAAATCTGTGGGAATCTGAATAGTTTGTATTATTTCCATAGAACCCTGTTAACAGGAGGTTGACAATCAGTGAGTAAACATCTAAAACAACAGACAATATTGTACAAGTACATACACTGTAAATCTTAGGTTTTTTTAAAAAATAAAGCTTAAATTATTAAATCCGCTTAATATTTTAAATAAATAAATAAATAAGTTAAACTTCCATGTTGCATGTGCCCCTGTATTGCTATAAATATGGGACAAAGATGCTCTTCCAGCTAAAGATGTAATCATTCTTATATTTATATAATATTTATGTTTCTTACATTTATAAATAAGGTATATTATATAAATGTGTTTTATATATAGTATAGTATAGTATAGTATAGTATAGTATAGTATAATATAATATTTTGATATTGGAAGAAATGAGGATTTACAGAATATAGATAATTAGGCTTTCTAGCAGAAAGGAATTGCCATGATGTATCATTTCGGAAAGATTTTAATCACAGCATCCATTGTATCACTCAGGAGATATTTGGCAACAATTTAAACCTTAAATATTAAAGTCATGGCTAACAAAATCAAATTTTTAATCCACTTCATGCAGTGGATGTAAAGTTGGAAAACAGAAGATACAAAAACCAACCACACTGATGGACGCTGACTGTGGATTACAGAGATGCAATCCTTCAGGAAGACCCAGGATGGGGAGGGTATTTTAGATGCTCTCATGAAACAGTCTTTCTGGCTTAACTATGTGTACATCTAAATAATATTAGAATGATCAACTACACGGCAAATGTGATTATTACAAACAATAAACTGAAATATTCACTATCAAATGTGATGAATACATACTCTACTACAGGTAATCCTTGTTTAATAACTATTCATTCAGCAACCATTTGACATTGTCATGGTGCTGATTGACGAGGACTTAATTTCATAGTTGTGGCTGTTGCAATATCCTGCAGAACTACTGTTATCTGCTGGCTAGATTTTCACACAAACCCCTGAGATGGATCTTATGAACTCTTATTCTTTTCTCAACTTTTATCATATCTCTGCGTTAATTGCTCACTAAATGGGTGAGTTTAAAAATATGTGCGCATGCCGACATAAAGTTAAGATCCACATGTGAACTAGTCCAAGGACTACAAGGACACTAGACTAAACTATAGAGCAAAGACAATAAAGTAAAATTCTGAAAAGGATCAATACCATTAGAAGCAGCCGTGGAATATGATGATCCTTGACAAGAACTAGCTGTGGTGTTGTTCACAAAACTGCAACTCCCATTGTTCAAAAATTGCATACAATGTGTGTCCTGTGTGGCTGAAGAGGCTCCATAGAGAGGAAGGGAACGGGCACTATATGAAGACACAGCACAGCTGCTATTGAAGTAGTCCCGGGAGAAACGTTGCGGCTCATTGGCTGCTGGACAAAGGCTAGATTCTGCCCTCTGGGGACAGGATCCCGAAGGTGGATGAGTCTGGGACCTGAACATGGCTGGGTAACTGGCACCGGCTCCATAGAAGTTCTGATTTGTTTGTGGCACCGTCTGGTAGAGGTATTCGGAATAAGAAGAGCAGTGCGAGTGTGCAGATAATGACGGGCCTACACTGGATGGTCTGGCAGCCATCGGTCCCTGGTTGATAACACTTCCTCGGCTGACCATGGCTGGAGAAATGGGTGGAGTGATAAGGTGGGCAGTGCTCTGAGAGAGGTCGGTTTGACCTGGGAAAACAAACAGATTTTTATTTTTTTTTTTACAGCCAGGCAATAAGCAATAGTCATGGATGTCCAAGTGTTCTTCTTCTGCGACGCCTTTTGGCAACTTAAAAAAGAACTGATCGAGAGCTAGCATCTCCTTTGTTTCCTACCTGTGGGTTGCATATTCTCACAGTCTCCTGCAGGGCATGGGTTGAGACTGGACGATAAGCTACTATGATGACCGGATGATAACGAGAAATAGGTTTGCTCCATCAGGCATTCGTTTTTCACTGAGGCATCACTAGCAATTGGAGCAGCCTTGTTGCGGTTTGCTAGGAAACAAGAACTGGGGGATGCTGTAAAGGTGGCTTTGCTGGCATCTGAGAAAATAACAAAGGTTTGGTTGTATGAAACATAGACCAGGAAACAAGACAGAATTCCACTGTCTGCATCTGCAGCATACCATGCCAAAAGGCTGATTTGTGCATGGCGATCACCGTGCAAACGCTGCCATTACATACTCGCATCTTGACATATTACACAAAGGATGTAAATTGCAGCAATTTGCATGGTGATGTTGTCACGCAGGATTCATCCTTTACTTTCCCTTGCCTAAATAATGGACACCCACACAGGCAGGTAAGATATTTGGCATCAATAATACTGGATGCAGTGGTGGGTTGCTACCGGTTCACCCTGGATTGGGCGAACCGGTAGTGGCAGTGGTGGGAGGCTCTGCCCACCCACCCGGACACTTCTGTGCATGCGTGCGACCATGAGCGGACCGGTAGCAACGGGTTTTGAAACCCACCCCTGACTGGATGGATAAGGCAGCTTTCCTTAACTTACAGCCCTCCAGATGTCTTGAGTTGCAAAGGATGGAAGCTGATATCTGGCATCCTGGGCAGCACTAATTTAGTGAAGGCCGTTTTAGGAGACTGTACTGTATTAATTCTGTTGTAATTTAGAAAGCAGTGACAGAGACTTTCACCTAAAGAAATATGCCATATAAACCATATAGAATAGAAATGCATTCAGGTCATTTTAGGAATGAGACTTAGTGATTACCATGATAACAGATCTGTTAAACAGTGTAAATTATTAAGATGCTGTATATGTTTAAACATTGCAGCAACAAAGATTGCAATGAAGATGCCATTTAATAGATGATTAGCACAGATATCAAGCCTAGAATGTATTGCAGATTGTACTTCTAGCTATTTGAAAATGCTATTTCTTTTTAAGAAAGGGCTTTAAAAATCCTTTGAAAAATAAAAGAATAAATTACTTTTATTTTGTAGGTTTTTAAGAAGAGATTAGACAGCCATTTGTCTGAAATGGTATAGGGATTCCTTCCTGAGCGGGGGATTGGACTAGAAAACCTTCAAAGTCCCTTCCAACTCTGTTATTCTGTTCTATTCTGTACTTTTTAAGTATTTTTCTTCAACAATCTGCATTGGACATTTATTAGCTTCAATCACATTGATATGTAAAATGCTGATTCTGGTCTATTAAATATGTAATAGTTTGGGCCAAATACTAAAACATACAGAATTTGAAAGCATTTTCTTTAGAGTATTATACGAAAAATAAATTTTCCTCCCTTGCATGAAACAAAATCAAAACTTCATTTGAAGGAATAATAAAAGCTTTTGTAGCAATTTATTGAAGAGGAGAAATTCAATGGAGTTTGAATAATTTGGATTTTAACGTTTTAATTACATCTAAATAATAATAGTACAATCCAAAAATATTGATTCAACAGTGCCTCCCATTGAATTTAGACAGACTTGCTTTGTAAAAAATATTTTGAATATTATTAAATGCTCACATGAATTTAGAATGAATTGTCTAGAAATGTAAAGAAATAAGCATAACAGTGTTATGTATGAGACAATTATTCCTCTGTAGACCAACATGTAAGTGTATCCAAATATTCAGTCAATTTAGGCATCTGTCCACCTAACATTAGACAAACAGGCACATCCCATTGGACTTCAGATCCCTAAAAATTGCAAACTGCCAATTCCAGTTACCTAGATTCTTCATATATTTGTCCAATAAATTCTGAAGTTCTTGTTCTTTATCATTGTGGAATTGAGTCTCCATCGCAAGCAGGATGTATTCATCTAAAAGCATGCGGATGAGATGAAATGAACCTGCCACAGGAAGAAAAGTGAAGAGACGGTGTATAACCTTATCTTGCTGACCATCTCTCAACACTGCACAAGGAGCAAGTGAAACAAACAAATAATTGCTGGACTTTCAGTGACCTAGTAAGACCAACAAAGCACGGTGCTTAACGCCTTACCCTAATCTTGCTTGATGCTGGCCCAACTCACTCAATATATTTACTGTCCTGCAAGTTATTTGACCACCGATGACATCAAAGTACGACACTGATGAAAGTGAGACATGCTTTATACTTAAACAGACCTACATTAGAACATGATAACATTGAATCCATGCAGGAATATGGATTTGCTGCATTTTCCTAATGTTAAAGAACTAAAAAGAAACTGACAGAATCTTAATGGCCTATTTGTAATGTATAAGGAACTCTAAAGGAATAATGTTGTTATACATTATTCCTTTAGAGTAGAATATCTACTCTAGGGCAGAATATCATCTTCTCTATTAAACATCTAGTGTTTGCATAACTCTTCCACCCAACAATCATATCTGTTGTGAGAATCAGGTCTCTTTTCATAAAAAGATGAAGATTTGGATGGCATGGGGATGAAGTCATGTTCTGTTTATGACAGAGAAGTCATACTTATCCCTGCCACATGATAAACCAGTTCTGTGAATGAAGATGTGACAAGAAAGTGTGTGATTCAAAGGAAGAAGAAAATAAACATGCATGGCGATCAATAGCTATTTTTACAGGGAATGCACATCTATTATTATTATTTTTCTTTTAGGAGCTGCAGGTTGCATAGTTGTTGATGTCATTGGACTTTTTAATTTTGTAGGGCTTGAGGAAAGGATTTACAGGAAAAAGGTGTCTTAAGACTTCAAATAAGTTTATACACCTATTTTAAAGAATAAAGGTTTTTAAAAGGTAGGGGAAGCAAACCTTGTGGCTTCCAACTCCTTTACCATCAGCAATCATAGGAAAGGCTGTATTCTTTTTTCTGGTTAACAAACCAATGTTTTGTTTTTCAGCCCTCTCTTCTTGTGCACCAGCATTATTTTTGTATAGATATGTGCACTGGGGAACAAAGGGAAAGTTGCATATAATGTATAGGAGTGTTTCTCAGTCTTAGCAACTTTAAGATGTTTTGACTTCAGTTCCCAGATTCCAGTCATTTGAAATCTAGATAATCTTAAAATTGCTAAGATTGAGATGCACTGGCCTATAAGGTCATATGATGCAAAGGGAAGGAGGAAAGGAGCTTCGAATGGAAGTATTCCCAACAATTTGAGGGCTGCCCAACTTCCTCCCCCATTTGGATGCAGGGAAAAGATTTTCCAGAATGTTTTCTATCTTCTTCTTCTTCTTTTTTTTTGCCAGCTTCTTGACAGCTCACACAGTCCTGATCCTATTTATAGGATTTCTTTCCAACATTCTGTTTGGAAAGAATACAAAGAATAACTTTTAGATGTTTCTGTGCTTAACACTTTGGCTACCTCTAATTAAACTACTTATGCCAGCCTGATGGCCATTTGGCATTTATGATAAAGGTAAAGATAAAAGTTCCCCTCGCACATATGTGCTAGTCGTTCCCAACTTTAGGGGGCAGTGTTCATCTCTGTTTCAAAGCTGAAGAGCCAGCGTTGTCCAAAGATGTCTCCATGGTCATGTGGCCAGCATGACTAAATGCCAAAGGCGCACGGAACGCTGTTACCTTCCCACCAAAGGTGGTCCCTATTTTTCTACTTGCATTTTTACGTGCTTTCGAACTGCTAGGTTGGCAGAAGCTGGGACAAGTAACGGGAGCTCACCCTGTTACACGGCAGTAGGGATTTGAACCGCTGAACTGCCGACCTTTCGATCGACAAGCTCAGTGTCTTAGCCACTAAGCCACCGCTTCCCGTAGACATTTATGATACTTTATCTAATTATGCCACTGTATCAGAAACCCAGGAATTGAGACATGGTGGGAAATAATTTCCTTTGAATGCGAGCACAGATCACTTATTGAATGAAAGACAGATTTACTTTACTGTTCTGGAGGTGGCATGCACTGCTTTAAAACTATTTTTATTCTTTTGTTTTTTCTTGGAAAAAAAAGAGGTTTAACAGAACATTGTTAAAGCTGAAAGGTGATACTACTAACTTATCAGAAGAGAGCCTGTCCTCTGACTTAATAAGAATAGAATCATCATCTGGAATATTCCTTAAACAAACAAAAGAATTGGAGAAGAATCAAATACCAAAACTGGACGCATTGTTCAAAGTGAGATTATGCATTACTCGAGCTCCAAAGAAGCTCCACTTGAGAAGGAAGTCTTGGGCTCTCTTCTTTAGAGACCGACCATTCTGCTTGCTTGCCTAAAAAGAAAAAATATTGTTTTTGAATCTTTTATATTTTAGAATAGAGCAGATTCCACATTCCTGTCATTGTGTTAACATTTCCTGAGATCAGTTCCAGTGGTGGGATTCAAATTTTTTACTTCCAGTTCTGTGGGCATGGTTTGGTGGGCATGGAATGGCATGGCATCAGGGGTGAGTTCTAAATATTTTTACTACTGGTTCTGTGGCCGTGGCTTATTTTGTGGGCGTGGCTTGATGGTCATGTGACAATTCTTTAGGATATAGTAGAGGTACTGGTCTACCAGGCTTTTAACTGCTTGCAGAGCTGTACTGGCCTACCTATTTGTTTTTGGAGGCACCGGTCTACCACCACACTGCCTTTTAACACTGATTAGCTGTAGGGCGGCCCTTTGAAGCCCCGCGGCAAGAGTTTAAACAGTTTTTTTTCTTCTAGCCGATCAGCTGGGACTTGGGAGGCAGCAATAGATTGGGGGTGGGGCCAAATAAAAGATAAGAATAACATGGGGGGGGGCAGAGGTGGGGGGGCAGAGGTGGGCGGGAGGGCCCAGCTCCCAAACAAAGAGAACCGGTTCGGTGATGTCATACCGTCACCGCTACCAGCTCGGCCAAACCGGGAGGAACCCACCATGGCATGGCTTGGTGGGCATGGCAGGGGAAGGATACTGTAAGATCTCAATTCCCACCCTAGTCCAGGGGAAGGATACTGTAAAATCTCCATTCCCCCCCCCCCACTCCAGGGGAAGATTACTGCAAAATCCCCATTTCCTCCCGATCAGCTGGGACTCAGGAGACAGAGAATAGATGGGGGCGGGGCCAGTCAGAGGTAGTATTTACCGATTCTCTGAACTACTCAAAATTTCCACTACCGGTTCTCCAGAACTGGTCAGAACCTGCTGAATACTACCTCTGATCAGTTCACTTGTCTTTTTCCTATGATGGCCTCCCTAGAAAACCACATACTGACTAATGAAAAACACTGTGTTTGCATAAAGAGATATTCACACCAAATTCATAGCCACCTCCCTCTACGAATAAGCTATTTAGGAGTGGGAGTGAAACACTTTTCACATCACCTCAATGATGCAAAAACAGTGTACCACTGGGCTTATTTAAAAAACCAAAAGCTCAGAGAAAAGTAAATAGCTCAGGGAAAGAAAAATAGCAGTGACAACTAGGCGGTACAGAGAAGCCCTGAGTCTTCAAGCCAATGGATACCTATAGAATGTATTAAGCAATCAGGAATTTGAAACTAAATTTCCTACCCCAAAGGAGTTCTCAAAATATGTTAAAACCCAAAATATGGGTTTTTAAATTTTATAATTGGTTAGATAAGAGGAAGAATGCCAAAAACAAGGGATAATGAATGTTTGGAAATGTATATATATCAATGTATATTAATATATCAATGTATATTGAACTTGTGAATGTAATATTGGTTTATTAAATACATACATAGTTGGTTAGGAAGTAAAATACTGTATACTTGATATATAATGAAGTAGGAGATATGTAAATTTGTATATAGAGCAAGGAATAAATTACTTATTAATTTGATTTTGATGTAAATGTTAGGAACCAGAGACGTTGAGCCCATTGTTTTACTTTTAAAACTAATAAAATAATAATAATAATAACAACAACAACAACAACAGCCTGATGGTGCAGCAGACTAAAGCACTGTTATTAACATCAGCTGCCTGCAATTACTGCAAGTTCTAATCTCACCAGGCTCAAGATTGACTCAGCCTTCCAGCCTTTCTAAGGTAGATACAATGAGGACCCAGATTGTGAGGGCAATAAGCTGACTTTGTATAAATATACAAAAGTATGAAGGCTATTGCTTAACGCACTGTAAGCTGCCCTGAGTCTCTGGAGAAGGGCGGCATATAAATCAAAA
>WNWU01000109.1:186826-221145 GCA_012654045.1 Ptyas mucosa | reverse complement strand
AAAATAAAATAAAATAAAATAAAATAAAATAAAATAAAATAAAATAAAATAAAATAAAATAAAATAAAATAAAATAAAATAAAATAAAATAAAATAAAATAATAAAAATAATAAAAAAATATGGGTTGGGATCTTATTGAATTCATAAGCAATTTAGAGGAGTTGCTTTTAAAACATTTTGCCTCAGGCATAATAATAGAGCTGTGACTTTTTGAGTAATGTAATGTTAAATAAATGGATTGGCTTTCTGCCTGCTTCCTTTTGTTAGCAGTGGAACAACAACTTGATGAAGCAAACAATAGGGTTATTATTTCTGTTATATAACTTTATTTTGTTTAATACCTCTTGTAAATATTTGTGTGTCTCCAGCAGCTCTGTCATAGGGTACATGATAGCATATTTATAATATTTGGAATGTCTATATGTGTTCAAGAAATTCAATATTTTAATCTGGTATTTTGCATTTCAAACCCTTTGCAGTGGACGGTAAGAAAAAAAACGCTTCAAATGACCACAAGAAGTATTGATAAAGGTTGGCAGTCTACTTGTTATAAAAAGCAAATGCTGATAAAAAAAATGTGGAACAAGAAATGAGATTGGTTGCCTCAAAATGAAACGAGATATAAGGAATTATCCAAAAGTAAGCAAACCCATTTTTCTCTCCCATTAATAAATGGGGCTTTGTATTTGATTTTTTAAAAATTCAATATGTGTAGAATCTACCTTCTCTGGCTAGAAAATTTCTATGACGATCTTTCATACTCTCTGACAAGGAAGAAAAAAACATGGAATTTACTGGCATGGAGTTCAGGGATATAAGCTCAGGAGTCAGAAACTGCATTCTCAACTATGAACTATACCTTGGGGAAAGAATAGGGAGCTGATATTTAATTAAACAATGGAAGTTCAAAATCTTTTGTGGGAAGAATATACAAAGAGTAAGTAAGTCCTTGCAGTGAATACTACCGTGAGAAGGAGAGAGGTTAAAGCTCGCTTATAGGAAGAAAACAAGCAAAGAACCTAATACAGAGTCACAACTGTTGCAATAAAATAATACTAAGTTTGCAGATCAAAAAAATAGAATTGTTAGTCTGCAGGAAGGCAAGGCTTTACAACAAATGTATTGAGAACAAAATGTGCTTTAACTCTGTATTTCCTGAAAATCTCATAAGATCTGAATGCCATAGATGCAAGAAATCAACATTTGTACGTATCTGTACCCAGTACATTTTTAGTTTCCCTCTTGTCATTGTAGACTTCCAAGAGGCCAAACTTCCACCCCTTTTTCCTCATCTGGAACTCCACACATCCTCTAGAGCAGGGGTCTCCAACCTTGGCAACTTTAAGACTTGTGAGCTTCGCTGGCTCGGGAATTCTGAGAGTTGAATTCCACAAGTCTTAAAGTTGCCAAGGTTAGAGACCCCTTCTCTAGAGCAGCTTTTCCCAACCTGATGCCCTTCAGCTGTATCAGAGAAAAGCTCCCAGAATTCTCAATCACATTCTAAGCCAGCCCATCTGGAAAATACCAGATTGGGGAAGGACATTCTGAGGCTTCCATAGTTTAAAACCCTGACTTGGAATCAGCCAGTTGACAAGAAGGTAGAAAGGAGAGGCTGAGTTTTCCCCTTCTGAAGCATCTGAAGGTACATCTACCAGTTGTATGATCCTGCATCTCAGGTTTGCATTGCAACCCATTACACCTCACTATATAGCATGCACAAATTGATTATTTCAATATCAACCATTAGAGAAAGGCCTGATCAGGATCAGGACATAAGTGGGTGTGAAGTTTTTCAAATGATTGCTCTATATACTTTAATCCTTTGAAAATTTCCCACCAATTATTGCTATTAATGAAGGATGAAAGACTGAATTGGTATCCATATAAGCATGGATACTTTAACAATATATTTTCTTAGAATAATTGCATTGCGAATATGCTATATCTACTTGTTAAATTTTACTCTTCTACCTCTTCTATTATCTTCCTAGATTTAACATTAAATGGAAACTCAAAATTGGATAGGAGAGCCAATAGGTTTAGGTTATTCAGTATGGCTTGGTACTAAATTGTTGTTATTGTTAGTTGTGAAGTCTTGTCTAACCATCGTGACCCCATAGACAACTTTCCTCCAGGCCTTCCTGACCTCTACCATCCCCCAGAGACCATTTAAGCTCACGACGACTGCTTCAGTGACTCCGTCCAGCCACCTCATTCTCCGCCGTCCCATTCTTCTTTTGCCCTCAATCATTCCCAGCATTAGGTTGGTACTAAATATAAACAGTTAATCAAGTATCATACAGCTGAAGATCAAATCAGTGAATAGTCTGATTGCAGATATATTAAAAAGATAGCAGTGATCATGACAAGGCTTCCATTGGTTTATCTTACTGAGTGCATGTACTAGAGATTCTCTTTTAGATCTCCAATCAATCTGGTAGGGCTAAAGACAGACCCTTCCAATTGTAGACTCATCTTCTCTACCCCAAAGTTTGTATGCAATGTCTCACTCATCTCGGGGGACATAAATGAACCTTAAATCTTTATTGGATTAAAGTGCTGTGTTGAGTTTTAAACTCCTTCAAACTACTGGCTTATAAAAAATGTTTTTTCACTTGTAAATATGTTTTGTGTGTAAACCAAAACCCTTCGTAAAAATAGTTTATAAGCCATTTATGACCGGGTTTTACCCTGAAAAGCGGTATATACCTATTTCACGTGGTTAAATAGGATCAAACAGTGTTCACATGCTCATTTTGGATAATCCTCTAGCACTGAGTAAGACATCAGAGTTCAGCTGTTTGTGGTGAAGTTATAAAGTGCCACTTTCGCAAACAGCAAACAAAAGAAGCCATTTGGTATGATGGAGAGGCCCTATTCTTTTTCACCAAACAGAAGGCTGAGGGCAATGGAAGGATTATGTGCTCTGTAAATCATTACCCCTTACTCTCTAATCTTGATTCATATAGTAAATTGTTCAGTACTTTTTTCCAGATGTGACTGGAAAACACTGAATATTGTACATGTTTATTCTAGAACAATGTTCCATAACCGGTATTAATTGATAGGCAATTTTCCTCCACTGCTTTTTAAAATAATGAATATTTAAAGTTTAACTAAGCAAACCTGGGAATATAATTTTATTATCTGATTATTATTTTTTTGGTAGAATGATAGAAGTTGTGTGAAAGTAGCAATTATTTTATGAGTGGGATATGACAGACACTGCCGCTTCTTCCTGCACTGTTACATCTCTGTTCATCATCCTTTAGCCTCTCTATATGCTTTATAAGAAAAAGTTCAATAAGAAGAATTAAATATTCATCCCATTGATACATGGGAAATCAGGTAGGCTACAGGTTGTTAAAGGAAAAAGCATAGGCACTTGTAGTTCCTTTGTAAGTAATATAAATTCAAGATTAATTTACATTTGTTCTCTTTTTTTCTCGAACTCAAAAGGATTCTATTATGCATAAATAGCTTGAAAGATATATATATAATGAATTGATATACATCTGAATCACTATGGAAATACACCCTCTCTATCAAGCAATAAAGCAAATCTGAACATTCATGTTTATTTTTTAAAAAAAAATTATTTATATGCCGCCCTTCTCCGGAGACTCAGGGCGGCTTACAATGCGTTAAGCAATAGCCTTCATACTTTTGTATATTTTTATACAAAGTCAGCTTATTGCCCCCACAACCGGGTCCTCATTTTACCCACCTTAGAAAGGACGGAAGGCTGAGTCGATCTTGAACCTGGTGAGAATTGAACTCGCACTAATTGCAGGCAGCTGGATGTTAAATGCTGCCTTAGTAGGAGGCATTAGCCTCCTACGCCACTCAGGCTCTTAATTTGGGGACCAAGGATGCTTTTCATCTTTAGGTAGCATTCATAGAGCTACTTTTTATAAAGTGGGGGGCACCAGGCCAGAACAAACAAAAAAAAAATACATGAGGCCCAGTCCAAAAATCCTAGGCTTGATTTAAATGACTTTAAATGTAAAATTAATATTAAACTAATCCAAATACTGCTAATACAATGTACTTAATATTTTTCCCCATTCTGTAAAAATTACAAAGTGGTGGAAATTTTGGCAGATGTTCTGAAATCAGGCTTTGGAGGATTTTATGAAGGCCTGGAAATTGCAACTATTCACAATTGGATAAAAAAGATTTCGTAAGAAGAAAGAATGTTGATCCAAAAGGCAAAACCTAGAAAATCAGATTATAAACAAGCACCATTGGAAGCCATTTATTTTCAGTTTTAATCTTACCTTAATAACTCTTTGCTCAATGACGGTATCCAGCCATTCAATAAACGATTCCACAGTAGCATTCTTCTTTAAGAGGTCCTTCAATTCTTGGAACACTGTAATAGAGTCATCTACTATGTAAAAAGGAAAATATGTGATTGTGTTCTACTCTGAACAGGAGAGGAAGCCACTCACCCGTCATTATTAGTTTTGTAGCATGTAAAGGAAAGAAAAAGGAAGAATTAGAGCAATGAAGGAAAAACAAGAAGAGAGAAAACATGGGAGATTTCTTGAGTTCATCAAGCTAACTGCTGGACTTATTTCTCAGGGAAATTGTATGTGATTAGGAAGGTTTTGCATTTATTCAAAATTGACAGTTCTAGCTATCAATCAAGCCAGTTCTGTTGTATATTCAAATTTTGTATCATAGAACTTGTTCGGATTACTATATGAATTTCCTTTTTCAAAAACATTTTGTCCCACTATATATATTCATAGCATTCTTCTTTGGAGAGTTCATGCATGAAAGACTGAGTTCTTTCATGCATGAGTTTATATTGTCTCTACTGCAGATACCAAAATTCAGATCCTAGCTGCCTATTGCACACAGATGCATGCTAACCAAACCAAAAAGCCAATGACTGGGGGAAATTATAGCAGAGAGATGGCAGAGTAGAAGACAATTAAGATTTCTTTTACCCTTCCAGTGTTATGCTTACTCATCCCATCAGAGTTTTTTGTGGAGAAAAGGAGCTACTAAGATTTATCTGTAAGGATTTGGATATAATATGTAGCTAAGCCTTAAGGAAAATGGGTGCATATATTATCATTACAACTATATTTGTCATTTAATATTATTATGGCTAATAAAGAACTAATTCAAGAACTTGCAGGGTATGCCATGGGATGGATACAAAAACTTTGATGTCCCATCAACCATCACTATCTATAAAGATAAGAGAGGGAATTTAGAGAATCCAAAATACCAACAATCTTTCTTTACTGAACAGTCAAGAAAACAAAGAACAGCACACTGGGTACAAAAATTGGAAAGTAATTTGTAATCTGAATTTTGTTTTACTAGTTTTTAATCTAATAAGTTTTTAGAAGCTATACTTATTTAAGAAAAACCAAGACACATTAAATATGTCCTAAGCAAATATCTAAATTATTAAGTTTAATGTCCTGAGTCAATGATGTTTTATAGCTACTGTACTTTGGTATACTTAAAAAATATTTAACAAAAAACCCTTTGTCCTTTTGGTGAAACTGCTTTCATTATCATTACAGGAAAGCATAATTCCTCCTTCAATCTATGGTTCCCCATGGAGAACCTTCTCAAAATCGGGTCTAAAGATTGGCAGATTTTTCAGAGCATTTGAAATTGACATAGAGGAGCAAAAAGCCCTATTGTGCGAATAAGCTTACATTTGCATGTTCTTCAGTTCATGCAAACCAGTAGAAATACAATTATACCTGTCTTGACGTAGTAGTGGGATTAAGCAATGTTTGAATCTCTGTGTATTAATTAACTTTGCCTATCTCACAGCAGTGAGAAATTTATTTAATCAGATTTTTTAAAAAAAGGAAGAACAAAAAAAGTAATCTTGGTCAATTAAATAAGGAAACAAAAAAAGAAATCCAACAAAACCATTTGAAATCTTCCTTATGTGATGAATTATTTTCGTGTCCCACACAAAAGAGAGAGTACAGCCAGATACAAAGATCTTAATAAAAATATAAAGAAATAATCACTGGAGAAATATACACGTTGATAAATTATTTCACAATATATGTGTGTGAAGCAGGGGTGAAATCTAATTTTTTTTGCTACCAGTTCTGTGGGTGTGGCTTAATTAGTGGGCAGAGCTTGGTGGTAAGGTGACTGGGTGGGCGTGGCCAAGTCCGTGTTACTTCTTTGCCCTTTTTTAACCTATAAAACACAACACAACACAACCGGCTCACCCACAATGTAAAAGCAGCTGTGCTAGACCCAAAATGGCCCCTGCAACAAGCAGGAACCTCACACAGGCACAAAAAGCCCAAAAAACCAACTTTCACACTTTACACACACAAAATTCCACATACAGTTTTGTGAGATTTTGTGTGTTTGTGTAGTTAGAGTGAAACACTACAGAAACACACTAAATCTCAGAAAGCTGCACAAATATTATTTTATTTTAATTTATTTTAATTTTTATATAAAAGCAGCTAAATTTAAAACTTCCTAAACTTTAAATGGCTAGGTCTAAAAAAAGAACAACTAAAAAAAACCCCAATTAACTATTTTTTTTAAAGCTCCCAAAGGAGAAAAAAACTTACCCAATAGAACAGGGGTCTCCAACCTTGGCAACTTTAAGATTTGTGGACTTCAACTCCCAGAATTCCTCAGCCAGCTTTGCTGGGAGTTGAAGTCCACAAGTCTTAAAGTTACCAAGTGAGGAAGGCAGGCAGGCAGATAGAGCTGCTCACCAATGAGCTTGATTGCAGGCAGGGAGTTGCTTGCTGATGGAATGGATTGCAGGTATTACAGCACGCAAAGCAACTCAGGTGTTGCGACCAGCAACTATGGTAAGCAATCTGGAGGCGGGGATGGGGGGGGAAGGGATTTTTTCTAGCTGGCTAACTGCAGGCAACTCAGCTGGGATAGTCAAAGCTTGGATCGTCAGAACCATTTAAAAGGAAAAAAAGGCTCTGATGATCGCGCGGCTCAGCTGGGCATGGGGGTGCGGGGGCAGGGATTTTTGCTACTGGTTCTCCGAACTGCCCGCTGGCATCACTACCTACTCGCCCGAGCCGGTCCAAAACAGGAGCATTTCACCCCTGGTGTTAAGTAGCTATGCAGAAGAGGAAGGGAAGGAAGAAGGGACTAAGATTTCAAATAACATGCACAAGAATTGATTACAGGCAGTCCTCGAATTAAGAAGTCTGTTTAGTGACCATTCGAGGTTACAACGGCACTGAAAAAAAGTGACTTATAACTGTTTTTCAAACTTACAACCATTGCAGCATCCCCATGGTCACATGATCAAACTTCAGATGCTTGGCAACTTGACATATTCATGACAGTTGCAGTATCCCGGGGCAGGGGTGGGTTCTACTTACCTTTACTACCAATTCGCAACGGGGCTGCAGCCACGCGCTCTTCTACGCATGACCAGAAGTTTCTGTGCATGCGCAGAAGCATTTTGATGATGTCGGGGTCGGTGGGCGGAGCCTCCCACCAGTTTTACTATTGGTTCTATAGAACCAGTGCAAACCGGGGGCAACCCACCACTGTCCTGGGGTCATGTGATCCCATTTTGCGACCTTCTGACAAGCAAAGTCAGTGGGGAAGCCAGATTCACTTAACAACTGTGTTACTAATTTAACACCAGCAATGATTCACTTAACAACTGTGGCAAGAAAGGTCATAAAATGGGGCAAAATTCACTTAACAAATGTCTCCCTTAGTAACAGAAATTTTTGGGCTCAATTGTGGTCATAAGTGAGGACTACCTGTATATACTTTCCAATGGATATGTCCTGTTTTATGAATTTTGATATTTTAACACTTTCGGGCTACTTTTTAATCCATATGTTAAATTATAGGAAATTTTAGGGTCAAAGAGGGTTCCTTGCAGACAGTGGGAAAGTTGATCTAAAGCTGCTTATGCCATTGAATTGAATTGGGAATCTCCTGTGATCAGGGAATTTCGGTAGTCAATTGAATATTTCTGTAGAGAAGTCCATGTTGATGTATGTATAAAACCAGCATTTTAAATTGGCTTCTAATGCAAAACAGAATCATATCACATATAGAGAGTATAACGTAAGTTCAAGCATGCATTTCAGTTTTATAGAATAGAACAGGGGTGTCAAACTTAATTTCATTTAGGGCTGCATCAAGGTTGTGTTTAACCTTGGGGGGCCAGGGTGGGTGTGGTCAGGGTGGGTGTGGCCAGCTCAACGTCAGTCGTGGTGGCACCTGTGGTGGCCCAAGCATTCTGTAAGTGAAAACGGGCTCCTGAGCTCCATTTTTGGCTGTAATAGATCCTGCAATCTTCTACCAGGGAAAATGGAGCTCGGGAGGGCCATGTGCGGCCCTCCCGAGCTCTGTTTTCCCTGGCAGAGGCACTGCAGACTAGCCCCTCACTGTTTCCCGGGCAGCCCCATGGACCAGATCTAAGCACCCTGTAGGCCGGATCCAGCCCCGGGGCCTTGAGTTTGACACCCCTGAAATAGAATGAAAGTCCTAGGACAGGTTGAGAAACACAATCTTTTCAGATGTAAGCAGAAGCTTACATTCAGTGTAACCCTCTGCCTCAGAGTCCAGACTCCCTGAAACTGTGAGAAGTGCCTGAGATCCAATGCCATACAGATCAACCTTTTCAATATCAGTAACCATGGCGTTCACTATATGTTGATCAAAGAGAGCAGGTCGTGCAATCTGTGAAGACAAAAACAGAGGAAAAATCCTGAATGTCTGTTGATGGCATAGCAGCGGCATAGCACAGCTACATTTTCAAAATTATTCATGATCAAATATGATTATTTTGCTACTTAAATATTAATATTATGTAATGTAATTTAATGAAATTAATAACTTGTTAAAATTGCGATCAGATTGATAACTAAATTTTAGCTGCCTCAACAGCAAATACAGGTAATGACCACAACTGGACCCAAAATTTCTGTTGCTAATTGAGTTAAGTGAATTTTGCCCCATTTTACGATCTTTCTTGCCATGGTTGTTATGTGAATCACTGTAGTTGTCAAGTGACCCAGTTGTTAAATGACTCTAACTTCTCCATTGATTTTGCTCATCAGAAGGTTTGCAAAAGGTAATCACATGATCCCAGGATACTGTGACCATCGTAATTATAAGTCAGTTGCCAAGCATCTGAATTGAGATCACATGACCATGGGGATACTACAATGGTCATAAGTGTGAAAAATGGCCATAAGTCACATTTTTCGTGCCATTGTAACTTTGAATGGTCACTAAACGAACTGTTGTAAGTCAAGGATTATCCGTATGGGAACCAGTTTGGTGTAATGGTTAAGGCCGCGGTGGCAAGTATTGCAGGCTACTTTTGCTGACCGCTGGCTGCTTGCAGTTTGGAAGTTCGATTCTTACCAGGCTCATGGTTGACGGTAAAAAATGAGGACCCAAATTGCTGGGGGCAATATGCTGATTCTAAAGCACGGTGAAGCAGTATATAAGTCTAAGTGCTATTGCTACTGTTATTACTAAGCCATCAGGCTAGAAACCAGGCAATTGTGTGTTCTACTCTGCCTTACGTAAGAAGCTATCTGGGTGACTTTGAGTCAGTCACTCCCTCTCTGCTTTAGGAAGGAGGCAAGGGAATTAAGGAGAAATGTCCTAACAGTGAGGGCCACCAGTGGAACAGCTTGCCTTCAGAAGCTGTGGGTGGTTCATCACTGGTTTTTAAGAAGAGACTGGACAGCCACTTGTTGAAATGGGATAGGATCAGGGGTGGTATTCACTTACCTTCGCTACTGGTTCACAAATGTGAGCATCAAATACGGGATGTGATAACGTCCGGGATGGGTGGGTGGAGTCTCCAGCAGCCGCCACTACTGGTTCGCCCAAACCAGATAGAACTGGCTGAATACCACCACTGGATAGGATCACCTGCTCGAGCAGGTGGTTGGACTAGAAGACCTCCAAGGTCCCTTCCAGTTCTATTCTGATTCTGATTCAGGGACATGTACAGGGGTGAAATGCTACTGGGTTGCACTGGTTTGAACAAACCGGTAAAGGTGGCAGCATGTGGTTTGGTGAACTGGTAGCAGCAGCAGCAGCGCGAAGCTCCGCCCACCCACCCGGATGTCATTACTTCCTGGTTTTAACCAGAAAGTAACCTGTTTTTGACCCTCTGTGCATGCGCAGAAGGCTTTGTGCATGTGCAGAGGGTCCAAAATTGCACATGATGCGCACACACGGAGCGCGCACTTCTGAACCAGTAGGGAAGGTAAGTAGATTTCACTCCATGACATGTATTTCTCTCTCTCCTCTTATTTAAAAAAAGGCTACCTTGCAGTACATATGCAGCATAATTTCATTCCATTTCTACTAGGAATTTCTGAAAATATTTGAGTACATACAGTACATCCTGAATTTACAAAATACCGTAACTGCTGTGCCCTTCATTACTTTAGCTCTACCTGGGCTAAGTGCAAAAAGGAGGTCTGGCGCTTCAGAGAAGATACAAATCTCCGTCCAATCGGTAATTTCTTTGTTGTCAGTTCTTCTGGTAGATTTTCTAATGCAGAAATAATCCAGTGTTCCCAGTTTTTAGCAAAATTTCTTATGTCAGCCAATATTCTGAAATAAAAATAAAGAGTTTGGAATTTAGCCCTACAGAATGACATGGGTATGTTCATGTTATATGATTAAAAAAAATATTAACAGCTTCGTCCAGAAAAGTGATGGCTCCACACAAATCAGACTTTACAGTCTGAATTTAATAGGAAAATTACATGGCCAGAACCAGAAAACTAGATGTACAGTAAGACAGGGAACAAGAATTTCCACATATGGCATACATCCAGTGGTGGGTTGCCCCCGGTTCAGATCGGTTCGCAAGAACTGGTAGTAAAACTGGCGGGAGGCCCCGCCCACCGCCCCGGATGTCATCATCAGTGATCCGTGCATGCACAGAAGGTTCTGCACATGTGCAGAAGCAAGGGGCGCGTGGATGCGATCCCATTGTAAACTGGTAGTAGAACCCACCCCTGCGTACATCATTATAACAAGTTGTGCCAATGCCATTGTACCAACTTTAATTTCTACTCTCTGACTTATCCCAGAATTACAACAATAGATTTTGACTGGATAAATAGGCTATTACCACTTCAATCCCTTCCAATCTAAACCTTTGAAGTATTTTATAATACTTAATTCTACAACAGAACTTAAAAAAATAGAGGCACAAAGTATCATCTTCCTAATAAAACAGGGTTCAAATCAGGGGTGGGTTCTAAACATTTTTACTACTGGTTCTGTGGGCGTGCCTTATTTTGTGGGCATGGCTTGGTGTGGGGGGTAATGTGACTGGGTGGGCGTGGCCAACTTTTTTTTTTAAATTTTAAAAGCATTTTTTCTACAACCTTAAGAGGTTGCAGAAAAAAATGCTTTTAGAAGCCTCTGACGATCAGGCAACTCAGCTGGGATCGCCAGAGGCTTTTAAAGGCATTTTTTTTTCTACAACCTCTTTGGCTGAAGTGGTTGTAGAAAAAATGCTTTTAAAAGCTTCTGATGATCCGAGCTGAGCCGCGCGATCATCAAAGGCTTTTTTTTTTTACTTTTAAAAGCATTTTTTCGGCCGAAGAGGTTGTAGAAAAAATGCTTTTAAAAAATAAAAAAAAGCCTCTGATGAGGTGGGTGGGGTAAGCAAGCAGTGAGCGGGCCGGGGACCGGTTCGGGGGTGTGGCCAGCCAATGTTATTACCGGTTCTCCAAACTACTACAAATTTTTTTTTTAATTTGATTTATATGCTGCCCTTCTCTGGAGACTCAGGGCGGCTTACAATGCGCTAAGCAATAGCCTTCATACTTTTGTATATTTATACAAAGTCAGCTTATTGCCCCCACAAACTGGGTCCTCAATTTACCTACCTTAGAAAGGATGGAAGGCTGAGTCAACCTTGAGCCTTGGTGAGATTCGAACCTGCAATAATTGCAGGCAGCTGATGTTAATAACAGGGTGCTTTAGACCACTGTACTATCCAAGGCTCTTCAATCTTATTACCGGTTCTTGCGAACCGGTGCGAACCGGGAGCAACCTACCACTGGTTCAAATGAGGGTAAACTATTGGACCACTGTAGTTGGCTCATGATGAGAAGTAGATTGGCATTCTCTACACAACAGAACTATTGCTTATCTATCTGCTGCTACTGGTACGTGCAACCTATTCAGGGAAGCAAGGGAAATTTTGAAGAAAATCTGACATGTGGATGGTGGGATTTCAACAACAGATAGCCTTTATAAGTGCCCATTTAGAATAGTTTTTAGTAAAGAAAAATGAACTCAAGCTTCATAAATTAACATGAACTTCTAGGGAACCGAAGTCTAAATGAAAATAAGAGGTTTATTAAGTACAACTATTTGTAAATTTACTATTTGTAAATACAAATAAGTGCCCATCTCACACAAACTTATCAATAAATATTTCTCTACTACACATAATGGTCAAAACATTATTGTCAAGTTAAATAATGAACCTGTTCTTGCAGACATTTCATTATCAAATTAAGTAGCACCATCAGTACTAGGTGCAAGAATAAGAGATGTACCTTAATTTATTTTCTAAAAGTCAAGAAATAACAAACCAATCTTAGCTCTATAAAAAAATAATAATAATCCATATTTTGGAAAACAAAGCCCTTTTCTCCAGTGAATGGCATTCTTAAAAGGAATTCTTCCATCTATAACTGGCCAGGTTCAGGTAGCAGTTTCTGAGATAGTTAGACTTATACCATTTATACTGAAGATCTGATATTTGCTGTATTTAAAAAAACAAAAAAATATTATTCTGTTTTCAACTATCATAACGTTGATCTTATGTTTTCAATAAGGTTACCTACAGCGCTACCTACCCTTCTGGCATTTCTTGCATAGTTGCGGGGATGAGTACATCTATAAGGACCTTGAATACAGAAGGAGGAAAAATAATATCAATGCTATATAATATAATGCTATCAAGTGCATGGAATCAGGTTAACAGGCCTTGCTATTACTTTGTTGCAAATAAAAAAAATCACTGCATTGCAAATAAGAATGTATTAGTTGATGACTCTTCTTGTGTTATCATACACATGACTTTTTACTCAGTACAGGATCTGGCAAAGATACAGTAAAGTAAAGGTTCCCCTTGCACATATGTGCTAGTCATTCCCGACAATAGGGGGCGGTGTTCATCTCCGTTTCAAAGCTGAAGAGCCAGCGCTGTCCGAAGACGTCTCCATGGTCATGTGGCCAGCATGACTAAATGCCAAAGGTGCACAGAACGCTGTTACCTTCCCACCAAAGGTGGTTCCTATTTTTCTACTTGCATTTTTTACATGCTTTTGAACTGCTAGGTTGGCAGAAGCTGGCACAAGTAATGGGAGTTCACCCCGTTACCCGGCAGTAGGGATTTGAACCGCTGAATTGCCAACCTTTCGATCGACAAGCTCAGCGTCTTAGCCACTGAGCCACTGCGTCCCTTAAAGATACAGTATTTAGCTGAATTCTTCACTTCCCTGCTCATACTGGCTCATAGATGGTAGACTGCATGGTAGACTTCCCTCAATAACATGAGGCCCTTGGTAGAAGTGCATGTATGTGCATGTATGGGATAGAGCAGCAAACTGTCAGATATAAGTTCCAAATTGGTCTTGAGCTGCTGGAAATAGTGAGGTATGTTGCGACCTATTAGGAGGCCATCTATTAGCCCAAGTTATCTATTACATGAGGCTCTTCCTGTCAGGAAAATCGACATGAAGTAAAGGATGCATCCAAATGGGTACAGTTTAAAGAATCAATTGTCTTCCTGAATCATTTCAAGGAACTTGGGGAAAATTATCAACACAACAAATGTGGGAATGCTTTCCTTGTTAACTACTTATTAAACCAGAGGTGACTTCAAATGCATCTTGGGCAGTTTTCATCACTTTCTTCAGTGGCATGTGGAGACATAGATGAGGCCAGAGCAAAAACAAAACTGGATTTAATAAAAACACTGTATGCTTTATTTTAATTTTTTCTGTATGATTATTTTCTCGTTATTTAATAATTCCTCCCACAGCTACATTAAATCAAACAATTTAGCTGTGACATTATTATAATGTATGTGCTGCACAACATACACAAAAATGTATATATTATAGATGGCTTATAAATAGCATATTAAAACCAGCATGTTAGAAAAAGTTCCATATACAAATAATAATAATAATAATAATAATAATAATAATTATTATTATTATTATTATTATTTTATTTCTATACCGCCCTTCTCCCGAAGAACTCAGGGCGGTGTACAGCCTATTAAAAGCACAAGACAAACATCAATTAAAATAATTTAAAATTATTAAATAATTTCAGCTCAATTTAAAATCCCAAAAATTATTACGTTGATAGCCCGGCCTGGCGGAACAACAGGGTCTTGAGGGCACAGTGAAATACCCGGAGGTCAGAGATCTTACGCATTTCCGGGGGGATAATAAATGTACTTCTTTTTTGCTTTTGAAAAACAAGCATAGGGCATTTTATGGATTTATATAACGTGTGGAGGCATCTACCACCAGATACAGATACCGACCTAAAAATCCCTAACAATGTGCCTATCTCCTATATATAGAATCTTCTCTGTTTCTTTATTTGTTTGATTTTGTTTGGTCACCCACTCCTGCTGTCTGAAGCAATCAGTGGTGTCTGCAGCAAATCATGATTACACAATTAAAGACGGTTGCATATTTTCCTGCCTGCCTTCCTTGCCTAACCCATTAAAGCAGTCGAGGCTAACTTTTCCATATCAGTAAGAATCTGGTTTGCAAAGAAACATCTGTCATTGTGACAGAAGGCAACAGACCTTATAGAGTATTGAGTCGCAAACACAGAAGATGTCAAGGATAATTGCATTTTCAAGCAGGGGAAGAAGATGCTCTGGCATTCCTTGCCAGAAATGTAGTAGAAAATGTTGGATCTAGGAAGGAGACATAAGAGAGCAAATATGAGTGAGATTTCTGGCCACGCTCCTCATATTAGGAACACATTAGCATAGATCTATAGATCTTACCTCTTCAAAGTTTCCATTAATGGCATTGTCAAGGACACATTGACAATGAGTTTTGTACATCATGATAAGGGTATCCACCTATTTTAGGAATTAAAAATTAAAACAATGTAACATTAAACAAAATCTTTGTATCTCCTTCAGGAATGTCTTCTGTAACATTTTGCGTTTGGA
Organism: Ptyas mucosa; assembly: GCA_012654045.1. Classification (NCBI taxonomy): domain Eukaryota; kingdom Metazoa; phylum Chordata; class Lepidosauria; order Squamata; family Colubridae; genus Ptyas; species Ptyas mucosa. The sequence continues at coordinate 205,927 of WNWU01000109.1, read as the reverse complement.
AGGGAGGATAGATTGCAGATGATTGAAAATTAAAAGAATAATGATTTACTTAGTCATAGAAAGACCATTAATCTATTTCTAGCTATGACACTTTGACACTTTGATAGGATAGGACTTTAAACAATAGAATTCACTGTCCCAATCTTGCTTATCCATACTGCAACATCCTTCCTCAGAGGAGTTCCAACTTAACTAGGACACTTTCCATTGTTATCTAGTTGTTGCCAAATAACTACTGTTCCACTTTTTGCTTATGGAATTCAGTCTTCATAAAACAGAAGACTACAAATGTTGCCATTTGTCGACATTCAATTTCTTTCCCAGGATTGTGACCAATCAAATCTCTTTTTTGGGTAAGGACGTTTGATGTAAACTAGGGGTGTCAAACTGCTGGTCCACAGGCTGTATGCATCACATGCAGGCCACACCCACCCCATCATCTTGATGATTATTGTCTTTCATGCTAAATTTGTCTATGCAGATTAGATAATAATAATAAGTAACAGAGTTGGAAGGGACCTTGGAGGTCATCTAGTCCCTGCTTACGCAAGATACCTATACTAGGGATTTGAACCGCCAAACTGCCAACCTTTCTGATCGACAAGCTCAACATCTTAGCCACTGAGCCACCTAGTTAGGCATCTAATTTAACAATTAGGTGTGCGCTTTACATGAGATGTATACTTAGACTGCCCTAACATGGGTATTATACTGTATTTGGAAATTAAATCTAATCTGTGTATGTATTTTTATTACTTAAACTTATCATGCATATCACCTAGAGAATTATATTTGTAAAACTAGAATAAAACACTCTGAGTTACTTTCAGTGGGATATGAGCAAAATAAAGGTCTTGAAAAGCCACACCTAAGATACATTCCAATATGACACAGATTTTCTTAAACAGAAAAGTGGCTACATTTTAGGGACCTTCCTTCAGATGGTGGAAGATGCCTTTAATGGCTCATGTACTCTATGTCCTGGTGACCAAGCTTACTAATGAATATGTTTTCCTCTATAGTACATATTATAGAGATGATTCAAGTGCTCTTATTCCTCAAGCCACTCCTCAAAAGGATACCAGACTGTTCTACTACCCACTTATTATTTCTACACATTAATTCTTTCATTATTTACAAGTAGTGTGTGGTGACGCATAAAAAAAGGCAGGATGAGATTGCCAGTAAGCACTGATTCAGCTTATTCAATATTTCTATTTTCAGCATAGTTCCTATATTTGGATTTCCTATTTAAAGGCTATGTTATGATTTTATTAACTTTTTAAATGAAACATTTTATTAATAATTTAACTGGTTATGTATTATTTTATGGTTAAGGTTAGAACCATCAGATTGTTTTAAATTAGTTATGTAGAGGTTTTTTTAGTGTTTTACAGATATTAGACTTTCAATACAAATTTCATCCTTTTATATGTTGTGTTTATAGGTGTTTGTGTGTGAGTGTATATTATTCTATTATTCAAAAGCGTATGTATATACTTTTGAATAATAGACTTATTTATTTATATGTAATGCAATAAAAGGAGTATTTTATAGTAAATATATTTTATGTATATACTTAAAGTTATCAATTTACTGACCTTTGTATTCTTCTTTATTTTATACTTGTCAAGACTGAAATAATATTGATTTAACACAATATCTATATATGTATAGTTTTCTCTCTCTCTCTGTGTATATGTATATACGCCCCCCTGTATGTTCATAATCATAGGATTATAGACATTTTGACTCTTATAGCATACTATTATTTGAAATTGATTTAACAGTCATCTACATTTTTTTCCACAAAGAAACACAAGAAATCAGCCACATTAAGAGCACTATTTAAGAGTCACAGTGACGAAATTAAATACAGAAGTGCTAACTTGTGTTCATTGACCAAAAGAAAAAAAGTAGAAAAATCTACTTCGTAATTTGCCTCAAATAATTTGCTTCTGCCTTATCAGTGTTAAATTAGTCCATTGGTATTTCGAATGGACAGGGCTCTTAACTATTTCTTTGTTTTGCCTTTGTCAGTACGAATCCCTCTGTTTGTAAAATATTAGGCAAGTTAATATGTAAATAATTCAACCACTGTTCCAATGGAAAACCCTTTAAAGGGCGATAGTAAAGTTTTGTTCCCTCTATAAATCAGTCAAGTCTGTTTGATTACAAACATTTGTAGCTGTTTCATATCACTACAGTGAATCATTTGAGAGCAGAGGTGAAATAAAAACTGCAAATTTAGAAGTCAGTTTAGTATGCAAACACTTCACATTTTACCTTGTCTTTAGAGATACATTGGTCCAACACAAGGTGCTGAGCACTGGGGAATTCTGGAAGAAGAGTCCCGGTTTTGGAGCTTAAAGAATACTTCCGTGTAAAACCACCCTAAAATATATGAAATAACTTTACAAACGCATGGTTATAATATAATGATAATCTTACTGAACTGTTTAGAACTAATCAAATTGCTCAGTATCACATGCATTCATGAAGTTGAACTCCCTATTATTATTATTCCCTCTCTAAGAATATCAGGCCTTCTCCTGCATTCATCCGAAGATATTCGTCAGAACAAGAATGCAACAGGAATTTCAGCAGATATGTGACACACACACATATATATTGACACTGCTAGGTTTGCAGAGACCTTGGAGAAGTTAATTCAGATTGACCAATTGGGCATTTTTGCTGGATAACCAGACTTCTTTCTTTTCTCTTTCATAATTGAAATGCAGTTACGGTAATTAGAAATGCTTCCAAGAATAAACAGGTCCTATCCATAAACCCTTTCTGCCCTACATTTTTCTATCAGCAACAAAGGCCAGGAAGACAAAAGGAGAGCACAAGAAAAGATACAAAATCTGAAATACATTTTAAAACAGTTTCATATATGCTATTTTGTCTCCTTTAAGTGTTATGTTAAAGATTCATCAGCCAGCCTTTAACATCTTCATCTTATTCTCTGCATTATTCCCATCATATTGCAGGATCGGCAAATCTAGCCTTTAACATTTATGTATAATATTTTAATTGTTCTATTAATACATAACTTGAAATGATTTAAATAAATGTTCCCATCAAAAGAAATTCTAATGTTTATATGCATTATAATATCAGTAAGAGTTGCATAATGGATTCAGCTTTCAAGATGTCATTTTAAAAAAAGAAGAAGAGATGAGAGAAGAGAAGAGCAAGAAATAGAACAGGTATCTGATTGAGTGCAGAAATGCAAAATCTAGGAATCAGAAAACAAAACAAACAAACAAAATTCCTACCTACAGTACATTCCCCAAAAAGAGAATCCCATTAAAATCTCCATTTAGTTTTTGGGTCCTTAGCAGACATTCCCGTATATGCTTGGGCATTGCCGAATTTGAGAAGTCCATCAAATGAGATATTTATTTTGAAGATGACTCATTTCTGGCTTTCTTGTTTTTAATATATGGAGGCATCCTTCCTGCCCCGAACAAAGAGGAAGATTCAGATGATAGGTGACAGCCTGACTTTAGTTCCTGGAATTCTTATGTAGTACTTTCAAGTCACATGGTAGGGGATCCACTTTCTAGCTGAACCAAACAATGGAAACATCAGGGTGTTTTTTAAATTTATACATTTGGCTAGAACTGTGGATATTTTCAGATTTTTCTTTAAAAACATTAGCAAAGAAGTGGAATGGAAATTACTGATGGACCTTGGTAAAGATCATCAAACCAAGTTCTGAACAACTTTATTAGGGTGTTTCCCAGGGGTGACATGCTCCCTGTTCAGACCAGATCACCCAATCCGGTAGCGATGGCAGCAGGTGGTTCGGAGAACCGGTAGCAAAAATCCCTGTGCCCCCCCCCCCATGCCCAGCTGAGCCATGCGATCATCAGAGGCTGGGTTTTTTACTTTTAAAAGCATTTTTTCTACAACCTCTTCGGCCAAAATGCTTTTGAAAGTTAAAAAAAAAGGCTCTGATGATCGCACGGCTCAGCTGGGATCATCAGAGGCTTTTAAAAGCAGTTTTTCTACAACCTCTTCAGCTGAAGAGGTTGTAGGAAAAAAATGCTTTTAAAAGCCTCTGACGATCCCAGCTGAGTTGCCTGATCGTCAGAGGCTTTTAAAAGTAAAAAAATTAATAAAGTTGGCCATGCCCACCCAGTCACATTACCCCCACCATCAAACCACGCCCACAGAACCGGTAGTAACAAATTTTACATTTCAACACGGGTGTTTCCTATTTCAGATCTCATAATTTATACCATTAATCCAAGAAGATAAAAATATGAATAATGTAAGACAAAGTCATAATTTATTTCATCAAATTATTCTTTACAAGTATATACAATATCTTGTACATATAGCTTCTGGATTTATTTCAGTTGAACATTATTACATATAGGCAATCTCACACCTAACATCTATTTAAGATTGGCACTCTGTCTTTGGATCGTGGCCAGTCTCACAATCCAGAAAATGTTTCAAATTAACAGTTTAGGTACACTTCTTTTTTATAGTAAAGAAACGAAGATTATCCAAGCTATAACTAGCCCGAACATCAGGCTACTCAAACACAGATAAGGAGCTAATGAAAGAAGTGATGTGTAGTTCCCATTGTATGTTGACATAAACATTAGGTCATTTAAAAGCTGTCATGAGTCAATATGGCTTCATTTGAACAATTACCTATTAGTATGTGGTGATTTTTTTTAAAAAAAAAAGATAAGACCAATCTGAAAATATTATTTTCCAAGTATATGATAAAATACACTCTGGGAAATTAAAGAGATGGAAAATAAAATGAAAGGGCAGGAACACTGTGGCAGCAAAGCTATAATTAATATATTCACATATATGGAAGCTCGTGTTTCAATTACATGTTTGATTCTTTTAACAAGTAACTTTTCCTTTGAAAACATGATAATGTGAGACTAAATGGTGATAATACAGTCAGCCCCCTTATTCGCATTGTACCAGGTGGAGCGCTAAGGACATAATTCTTTTGATGGAGTCTGTCAGCATAGTATTTTTCAAAATCAGGGGAATTGTTGTGTTATATTTTTTAATCCTTAGTCAATTGATTAAATATTTCTCTAAAATAGGGGTGTCATACTCAAGGCCTGCAGGCTGGATTTGGCCCGATGGGTGCTTAGACCTTCCATGGGCCTGCCCTGGAAACAACAAAGGACCGGCTCACGGTCTCTCTGCCAATGAAAACAGAGCTCGAGAGGGCTCCGTTTTTGTTGGCAGAGGGCTGCAGGAGGCCGTCACAGCTGAAAATGGAGCCTTGATGAGTGACATTAGCTGGCCATGCCAGTGGTGGGTTGCTACCGGTTTGCCATGGATCAGGCAAACCGGTAGCGACAGCGGTGGGAGGGTCCACCCACCCGCCCGGATGCTTCTGCTCATGTGCAGAAGCATTGTGCGGGTCCGCAAGCACGCGCATGACCGAACCGGTAGCAAACTAAATTGAAACCCACTACTGGGCCGTGCTCACCCTGGCCACCACCCCCCCGAGGTCAAACACAACCCTGATGCAGCCCTCAATGAAGTTTGACAATCCCTGCTCTAAAAGAAGCTCAAACATTTAATTAATACAAGTAAGGTTAGTTTCATTGGCTTATATTAAAGTATCTTGAGCTTAGATTAAAATATTTTGATCCAGAAGTCATATGTAGATTGCACAGCCATTTTGTGAGCCGTGCAGAGGGCAGCAAATGGGGAACACTCCTTAATTCTTTGGCAAACAAACATAAATCCTGCTCAGACAGCAAACTATTACATGCAGCTTCCAACATGAACAGTAGCTATACTTGGGTACTCTACGAATCATAACCATATTTCACAAAAAAGTGAAAAATGGAAGAAAAATCTTGATTTTTTCCTTTTTATTCTCTCACCCTTTCATTTCTTTCAGAATTTTGAAACTCTAGGTGCTCACACATAGTGGCTGGATTATGGGAGTTGAAATCCAATCCAGTCAGAAAATAGCTGGCTGGAGAAAGTTGCATTTAACCATTCCTACCAGTATCTCTAGTCAGCATGAGTTTCTCTTTGATCTTAAAAACTTTCCATCTATATAAAGAAATGGATGTATGGACTGTGCAAGTGGGAAAAAGCTAAACACAACGGCAAAGCATTGTTTGGCAAGGGGAAGGACACCGATTCAATCCCATACATCACAAATCAGAGCACGGGAAAAAAATGTCTAAATAAGCCAGTGGTTTCTCTCAGGCAGTTTCCTCAATTATTCTGTTTCTCAATTAACTGTAAATGTATGTGGAACTTTTACAGTTGAATAACCAGAGATTTATGTTTGTCAAGTTTTTCTCATCACTGCACATTTAAAAGATCAAATAGCAAAGTTGACTCACCTCATTCTTCAACTTGCTTCCAGAAAACCTTGGAAAACCAAAATATTTTACTTATATTTCAGAAAAGAACGCTAGATTACAGTTTACTATGATGATAGAACAGCATCAAATACCACTTTGTAAGGAACAATAGTATAGGTAAAAATTTCCCTGTCAGTAGTGTTCAATTCCAGGGCATGGTGCCTGTCTCCGTTTCTTGGCTGAGGGAGCCAGTATTGTCCAAAGATAACTTCTGTGATCATGTGGCCAGCATGGCTATATGCCAAAAAGAACACAGAATGCTATCACCTTCCCACTTGAAGTGGTACCTATTAATCTACTTGCATTTGCATGCTTTTGAACTGCTAGGTGGGTAGTATCTCTGCAAATATCTATAGGAATAGTTAATTTTTCTAGTTAATCTAGAATCTATAAACACACTTCAAATCTATGTTGGAAATTTGAACAACAAGAATGGTCATGCTGACTAAAAACGTTTATGGACATTTTGGTTGAAAGAGGAAAATATGACTTATGATTTTGATGATTAGACAGGATAGATTATAGAGAGTCATGTGTGACATTAGAGAAAGAGCACAATTTATAATTGCACTTATAACAACTGTAGAGAAGATTGGAAGCCACTTCGTTGTATCTTTTGCTTCCTTTTCCATTTTTTTCTTTTACTTTTTCATACTGTCTTGCATTTTTGGCTCTCGTTGATTTTTTTTCTTTTTCTTTTTGTTGCTTCTAATTCTTTATGAGTTTGTATTTGTTTTTACCTTTTAACCTTTTAAATTTTTAATGCAATTCTTTAGAAAAAAAGGAATTTTAGACAATGAGGTTCCCCCCCCCCCCATTTTTGAACCTTTAATAAAATCTATTTTGTTTGCAAGATGGCATAATTAGAACTATTAGGGAAAAAAATCTTATAGAATTAGCAGGCTTGTGGCAGAATCAATTTAATGCAAGCCTAGAAAATAATTTTGTCCTCTGCTTCACAATTGTAATATGTTGTGGTTTTACTACAGTACATACAATGAAGCATTGGTATGATATTTATCTTTTTAAAAATATACATACATACCAGGGGTGGGTTCTAAAATATTTTACTACTGGTTCTGTGGGCGTGGCTTATTTTGTGGGCGTGGCTTGATGGTCATGTGACAATTATTTAGGATTTAGTAGAGGTACTGGTCTATCAGGCTTTTAACTGCTTGCAGAGCTGTACCGATCTACCCATTTATTTTCGCAGGCACTGGTCTACCTATTTATTTTTACAGGCACCGGTCTACTCATTTGTTTTCTTTTAACACTGATCAGTTGTAGGGCGGCCCTTTGAAGCCCCGTGACAAGAGTTTAAACAGTTTTTTTCCCTCTAGCCATCAGCTGGGACTCAGGAGGCAGCAATAGATTGGGGGTGGGGCCAAATAAAAGGTAAGAATAACGCGGGGGGGCGGGGGGCGGAGCGGCCCCGAACCGGTTCGGTGATGTCTTATCGTCACCACTACCGGCTCGGTGGAACCGGGCTGAACCAGGAGGAACCCACCACTGATACATACTAAGGATCTGCTTTTTTTCCAAGGATATTTGATTGTAATAGTGATGAGAAGTAAAGCCATTTTCAGCAGGCAGAGGATGTATGGAAATGTCTATTTTTCTTTATATAGGAGGTGCACATTGGTAAGCATCAACCCTTTAATAAGCAAAGCATTGCTACAACCTAATCTTACGAAGGTTTGAGAATCTCCACACAAATGGTTTGTTCCAGATCAAATAAGCAATTCAATTTTTTGAAATTGCTTCATGTACTAGTTTCTTGCCTGCAATATGCTGTTTTGCATAGAACATTTTATATCATTATATGCGACTTCAAAAAAGCAGAACCATTTAGACATCACCAAGTAACAGGCAGTTCATGTGATGAAAATTGAAACAATAAACATTAATGTGAAGACTGGTAGTAACTGATTCATCTTTGTTTATCATCTAACATTTTTTTGATTACGTTTTTGAAAACCTTCTTTAAAAAAAAACATACCTTGTTAAACCTTTACCAGAATACACAGAATGATAATATGCACTGCTTTCTTTGATGCCAATTCCATAATAGTGATATCTGTAGAGGGGGTAAAAGGGTACATAAATTATGTGCCTGGTGGACAGTGCCAAGAGCTCATTTTATTTCTGTTTATATTTGTGTGTGTGCCTTGCTCTCTTACCATAAGGAAGGCTGAGTGTCAAAGAATTGAGGCCTTTGAACTATGGTGCTGGAGAAGACTCCTGCGAGTCTCTTGGACTGCAAAGCAATCAAACCAGTCAGTCCTAGAAGAGATCAACCCTGACTGCTCTTTAGAAGGCCAGATCCTGAAGATGAAACTCAAATACTTTGGCCACCTAATGAGAAGGAAGGACACATTGGAGAAGAGCCTAATGCTGGGAAAGATTGAGGGCAAAAAAAGAAGGGGACGACAGAGAACGAGGTGGCTGGATGCAGTCACTGAAGCATTAGGCATGAGCTTAAATGGATTCCAGAGGACGGTAGAGCACAGGAAGGCCTGGAGGGAAGTTGTCCATGGGGTCACGATGGGTCGGACACGACTTTGCAACTAACAACAACAAGTTGCTCTCTTTCCTCAAACACACATACAGATAGTCCTCAACTTACAACCATAATTGAGCCCAAAATTTCAATTAAGCTAAAAGTTGTTAAGTGAATTTTGCCCCATTATATGACCTTTCTTGACACATTTGTTAAGTGAATCACAACAATTGTTGAGTTAGTAACACGGTTGTTAAGTGAATCTGGCCTCTCCGTTGACTTTGCTTGTCAGAAGGTTGCACAAGAGGATCAAATGACCCAGGGATAGACTGCGCCCATCGTAAATATGAACCAGTTGTCAAGCATCTGAATTTTTATCATGTGATCATGGAGATGCTCCAATGATTGTAAGTGTGAAAAATGGTCATAAGTCCTTTTTTCAGTGTCATCGTAATTTGAACAATCACTGTATATATATGTGCGTGTATGTGTATACACACACACACACACACACACTTAATATATATATAGTAAGATGCACTTCATGTCAATGGCATTCTGCAGAGATGTCATATATCACATCAAAGACACACAGATGTATGCACATGCATATAGCAACAGATTTATGATGAATTTGGAAAAAGCAACAGAGCTAGAGGCAGAAAAAGGTAGGCTGGATCTGTTTAATTTGTATTAGCTTGGAAAGAAATAAGAGCAGTGATGCTCATTGTTAGTTTTCTCATTAAAACTTCCAGGAAGAAACCAGCCAGGCTGATTTTTCTCACCCTCCTTTTCCATGTGCACGAACATCTGTCCCTGTGCTGCAAGCAAACCTGACTAGAGCATATGCCAACACAAATGATAGCTGATAAGGCAATGATATGATTAAGCTGCTCAGGGACTTGCAATAACTCGTTATCGCAAGGCCAGCTGCCGTATCAGTTTTATTAACCCACTAAATCACTTTTAATAAATAAGATAATGCCTTTCAGAAAAGGTGGAAGGAAGTTAAGATTTAACGTTGATCAAAGTCTACCCTCCCCCCCAAATTAAACCGCAACAGGAGTTCACAGTCCCAAGGGGTCTACAGGTAGTCCTTGGCTTACAGCAGTTCATTTAGTGATCATTGGAAATTACAACATCATTGAAAAAAGTGACCATTTTTTCACACTTATAACCGTTGCAGGATCCCCATGATTTACATTCAGATGCTTGACAATTGGTTCATACTTATGATGGGCGCAGTTTTATCTCTGGGTCATTTGATCCCCTTTTGTGACCTTCTGACAAGCAAAGTCAACGGAAAGGCCAAATTCACTTAACAACCGTGTTGCTAATTTAACAACTGCTGTGGTTCACTTAACAAATGTGGCAAGAAAAATCGTAAAATGGGGCAAAACTCACAGTAACAAATTTCTCACTTAGCAACATAAACTTTGGCCTCAATGATAGTTGTAAGTCAAGAACTACCCTGTTTCCCCTAAAATAAGACATCCCCTGATAATAAGCCCAATTGGGCTTTTGAGTGCATGCGCTAAAATACCCCCCCACACACACACAAATAAGCCCTCCCTGAAAATATTTAAACACATGGGCAGCCAGGCCCCGCCATTTCCTCTGGTTAAGGTTAGGGAGACAGAGCTGGAAATCAGGTAAGATGGCAAGAGGAACCCCATCTTGCTCCACGCGCCCCAAGGTAATAAGACATCCCTGAAAATAAGGCCAAGCACTTATTTCAGGGTTCAAAAAATATGACAGGGTCTTATTTTCGGGAAAACACGGTACCTGTATTCTGTGACCCATATACATATTACCTTCAAAGGAAGACCCTGCAGTACTGCTGAAGTTAGCTCTCACTCAGACTAAATCTAGGCTGAATTTATTTCTCTTCATTAATTCCCACTAAATTTATATGAGTCCAACTGTCCCTGGATTGTCATAATCATTGTATATGATCCTTACTGACTTCTCTTTTTCCTTCATTTCAGTTCCATTTTAATGGTACACATGACCTAAACATTATTTGCTGTTCTCTACTGCTGATCTATAATGCTTTTGCATTACTGCTCTACTCATTATAATTCTTTATTTTCTTCTTCACTCTTCCCTTGCCTGAGTCCTTTGTTTTTCTCCTCATACCACACCTTGTTTGCTGCTATGATAGTAAGAACTACGGTAGCAACTAAAGGCAATGGATCTGATAATAGCAATGGATCTGATGATAGCAGTGGCACACTCTACTGAATGTCATCTGTCATCTCTATGAAGGAATTTCCTCTGAAACTCCAGAAAACACCTGACAATAATTTGTAACAATTATAGGTTAGAAGAGAGCCAGTTTTTTGTTTTTTTTACAATAGTTTAAGCACCAGGCAAGAAAGCAGGAGACCATGATATGATTATTTTGTGTGTTACTTTAAATATTAATATTTGAAATGTAGTAAATAAAATTAACACAAGTTGTTAAAAACGCTATGAGATTGGTAACTAAATTTTAATTGCTCCAAGAGCAAATACGCAAGCCAGTTTAGTTTTGGGGTTAGGGCATCAGGCTAGAAACTGGAAAACCATGAATTTTAGTCTCACTTTAGGTACAAAGCCAGCTGGGTGACCTTTGACCAGTCACTCTCTCTCAACCCTAGGAAGTGTGCAATGGCAAGCCACTTCTGAAAAACCTTGCCCAGAAAACTGCAGGGACTAATCAAAGCAGAGAATCAGACACGATTGAACAGGGGGAAAAAAAACAACAAGATATTTTTGTGGGGGAAAAAAATCGGCTGTCCCTGGTGCACAAATATAGCCAGCTACAGAATGCAAATGAAAAATCTGGGAAATGCCCTGTCTTCTCAAAGATACAGGAAATGTCAGGCATTCATTCTGGTTTAACTCAAGTCTCACATCTTCTTCCTTCGGCTCAAAAGAGAATTCCTCCAAGTTAGCAATCATTAAACACACTACCAATGTAATAAATTCCTCTATCATTATAAGGCTTCTATTGTGGGTAGGAAATGAGCACCTTCAGTTCCTGCAGGTATTGTTTGACTCCAATCCCTATCAGCCAAAGTGTATGTACCTTTGGCCTAATCCAACTTGTCTTTCCAAAACCTATTATGCTAGATAATGAGAGACTAAGGTTCTTGCACTCCCTCAGTATCTAAGGTGCCGGTTTCTTAAATGATGAAATTGCCTTATTACAATCACAATCACTAATATTCAATAAAGAAATGATGAATAATATCATTATAAATATATATTATATAAATTATATATTATATAAATATAATAATAATAATAAAATGGTGCATAAGTGCACCAGCGTACCTACCGTCCCTGCCCTAATGTTTCCTTTTATATTTATCCATTTCATGTATTCATAATCATGTTTATACTTATATCTGTTACCTAATGCATGCTTGGTTAAATAACTAACTAACTAAATAAATAAATAAATGAATGAATGAATACATGAATGAGCAAAAATTACACATTCCCTCCTCCCCAGAAAAGTATTCATACACTATCCCTGAAGCTCTCACTCTCTCTCTTTTTTCCTTTCTTCATTTTTTCACTATCCATTTGCTGACAAATGAACTTCTTTCCATATCCATTCAATTCAAACAATTTCACGACCATGAAATTCACATAAGTCTTCTCCTTTTTTTTTCCTCATAAGAAAAGGGGGTAAGAGTGGGGAAGACTACACTGGCAATATTTTAAATAAAAATATACAGCCAGTTTGGTATAGCAGTTAAGGCACTAGGCTAGAAATGGAAAGATTCTGAGTTCTCGTTGTGCCTTAGGCAAAAAAGTCAGCTGGGTGACCTTGAGCCAGTCACTCTTTCTCTGCCGTAGGAAGCAATGGCAAATCTCTTCTGAAATCTTGCCAAGAAAATTGCAAGGACTTGTCCAGGCTGTTGCTAAAGTCAACATTGATTGGAAGATGCACAATAAACAAACAAACATATAATGAGAACTTCTCTACAGTACTATGTCATTTGGGGTGATATTTCCATCACCTCATGATCCCTTCCATTGTAACCCAAATATTCCTCCCAATTCTCTATAAAGGGCTTTCGGAGATTATAAGGATCTGGAACATGTGGGAAATGGGAAATTATGGTTTTCAGTAAGCAAGTCAATGCAATTTCAGAAGAAACATGGGAATTGCTACACATGCTATACCCCCGTGATGGCGAACCTATGGCACGGGTGCCACAGGTGGCACACGGAGCCGTATCAATGGGCACACGAGCGTTGCCATAGCTCAGCTCTGGCGCACATGTGTGCGCTGGCCACCTGATTTTTGGGCCTTTCGGTCCTACCAGAAGTTGGGAAATGGGCTGTTTCTGGCCTCTGGAGGGCCTCCAGTGGAGTGGGGAAGACTGTTTTCACCCTCCCCAGGCTCCTAGAAAGCCTCTGGAGCCTGGGGAGGGTGAAAAATGGGCCTACCAGGCCCACTGTGCCAACATGTGCTAAAAGGGGGGGCGCATGCGCAGGGGTGGAATGCACTGAATTATGAGTGTGGGCACACATGTGGACCACTTCGCCGCGTTCCCCCCACTTTTGGCACGTGACGGCAAAAAGGTTAGCCATCACTGCTATACCCTTTATAGTAGACTTCCACACATCTGGATGTCTTTCAGATATGTGGGCCTTCACCTCCTATAATCCTCTAGTTAGCATGGTGTTTGTGTTTCTTGGAGAATTCTGGGAATTGAAATTCAACGAAACATGGACCATTGTCAGTTTGGGATTGGTTACTCTAAAAAGCGTTTTTCAGCTAATAATACATTTGGATTCCATCTACCTCTATCAAGAATGCATGACTTTGTCTAGATAAGCATGAATTTAAAAAGCATAGCTCCTAAGAACTTACTTTGAATGGCCTCTTGTACCCAGCCGCCTAGTGGTGAGGAGAGGAAATTTCTGTCGAATTGTCTAAAGAAAAAGTCAAATATTAAACAATTTGAAACTGGTAAATTCAAAATGATTTTATTTTTGTTTTCTTACAATATCTGTTCTAATTGGCCCTTCTATAAGTAATTAATTATGTTAAATTCATTTTAATGATCAGTGGCAAAAGAGTATTAAACTTATGAAGTGGAAATTGCAACAAAATATGATCATGCTCCCATCAAAGGAAACAGTAACAGTAACAGAGTTGGAAGGGACCTTGGAGGTCATCTAGTCCCACTCCCTGCTCACGCTGTAGATCTATACCAGGGATTCGAACATAAGACACCCAATATTATAGAGCAAATGGAATAGCATCTCTTTGGAATACTATAACCCAACTGGGGTGAAATGCTCCCGATTTGGATCGGCTCGGGTGAGTAGGTAGCTATGGCAGCGGGCAGTTTGGAGAACTAGTAGCAAAAATCCCTGCCCCCGTCCCCCATGCCCAGCTGAGCCGCGCGATCATCAGAGCCTTTTTTTAATTTTAAATGGCTCTGACGATCCAAGCTCTGACGATCCCAGCTGAGTTGCCTGCTGATCAGGCAATTCAGCTGGGATCATCAGAGCCTTTTGAAAGCATTTTTAACACGGTTTTACATGTAAAAAATGGTTTTAAAAGTAAAAAAAAAAATTGGCCACGCCCACCCAGTCACATTACACCCCCTCCCACCAAGCCACACCCACAGAACTGGTAGTAACAGATTTTAGATTTCACCCCTGAACCCAACCAGTTATACTATTCCAAGGAGCTGCTATTCCATTTGCTCTATAAAATTAATAGGATATGATACCATCAAAGCTTATCAAAGGTACATCGTATTAAACAGAGATCCTTCTCTGAAATTCCCTTCCTTAAAAAAAAAACATTGTTCCTCCTAATATAATTTTTATTTTCCCACAAAATTATTTTAAAATTCAGTTTTATTGGAATTTGGCTTTATTAAAATGTATTCACGACATGAATTATCATGTCGTGAACTACTATTGGAAGACTGGGGTCTTGAAAAGAGGTAAATGATGGAATGAATGAAAATAGAATGGTGCTTAGAAACTTGCTTAATATCAGAATTCAAGCAATATGCCTGTAGAGATATGTTTCTTTTAGGACCAAAGGGTGGATGGACAGACAGATAGACAGAAATAGCTTTTTGAATTATACTTCTTTCATTCAACAATGCTATTGTAGAGTGGAAGGATAGTGACCAGTCATGTGGATCAGAATTCAAATGATGAAAAATTTAATAAGAGAACACATCTACATTACAGCTTCATATACATGCTCTGTAGCTCCACCCAAAGAATCTTGGAATACAGTTTGGAATACAGTTTGATTTGGAAATATCCTTTGATACTGGAAAACTGGAAAAGGAATGACTATCAGTCTAAATGAAATAAGACAAGTGATATTGTTATCACAGAGATTTTCAGTGAGATTTCAGGGATTTTTTTTTCTATAGATATTTCTTGCCTGAACTTGTAATTCCCATTGTTATGTTATTCAAATTCTGCACACCTAAAAATTCTGTGTTATTCTGCACACCTAAAAATGTACCGCTCGGTTCTAAAAACACTCTCGTGTTTTTTCTATTACATGAAGAACAAAGGGTCAAATAAGTTTGCCCAATTGATACAAGTGAGGCTTGTAGTTCTTTTAGTATCATTGATGAAACTAAATATATCATTGATATAACAGAATAAGAGTTGGAAGAGACCATGAAGATCTTCTAGTTCAACTCTCAGGAGACCCTATACCAGGGGTGTCAAACTGGATTTCTTTGAGGGCCAGATCAGAATTGTAGTTCTCCTTCATGGGCCAGTGGGGGCGGGTGAGGGAGGGGAGACAAGATGGATGCCTCCTGCAGCACCCTGCCAACCAAAATGGGGCACAAGGAGGCCATGTCAGGGGGCCCCACGTTTCATTTTCGGCTTCCCCGGCCTCCAGCAGCACTCTGTCAGCCAAAAATGGGCCGCATGGAGGCCTTGCAGCCCATTTTTGACCAGCAGAGACACTGCAGGCTGGTCCTTTGATATTTCCAAGCCGGCCCCATGGGCCAAATTTAAGCGGTTTGACACCCCTGCCCTATACCATTCCAGACAAGTGGCTGTGGAGTCTCTTCTTAAAAGCCTGAGTGATGGAGCACCCTCAAATCTGAAGGCAAGCCCTTCATACATCTTCATACATACATTCATAGTCCTAGGCCTAAACTGGGGCATGGGAGGGGGGCGGTGTGCCCCTCCCTCCCTGCAGCCCATTTTCACTCCCAGGAGGCTTCAGGGAAGTCTCCTAGGCCCAAAACGGGGCACGGGGAGGTGCATCCCTCCCCCCACAGCTCATTTTTCCTCCCAGTGGAGTGCAGGAGGCCTAGTGCTGCCTGTCACACTCCCTGGCCATGCCCACGCCCACTGAACAGGTAGTAAAAAAATGTTGAATCCCACTACTCTTCATACCTCCATACATCTATAAAACAATTACATTTCCATTAGTAACTTTCCCAAAAGCTGTGTGTTCCTTTGGCAAATCAATTTAATAGCTAATTGAGAGAAGCAACTCTGACATTAAATGGAAATGTGATTGCGAACAAGCCTCCCGCCTTGGCCCCTTGGTTTATCTAACCTGATACAGTCTAAAGCCTGGCTTTGAAATTTACTTGCACAGTGAGCATTTGAAGACGAAACAATAGTCTCTGCCTCAACAGATATCATAACCCAGCAATCAACACTAAAACAAATAAGGAGACAGGCAGCAAATAGAAAAAAAAGATAATCCTGCTATTTTCAAAGCTAGAAGAGAGGGTTTTTTTTAATGTTTACAGTCAGCTGTGTTCTCTTGGTTCTGAGTCATTTAATATCATAGGGAGATGTGAACCCCAAATTTCATTAAACTAATGTGTTTCGGTTTTTTAAGGCAATTGGAAGCGATTGTGGATGTTTGAAAAAGACTGATCTCTGAAGCTGTCTTGGTATTTAGTTTCACCAGCTCCTAGTAATTTGGATTTAATTTGGAAAGGCCACCTCTCACGTTGATTAAATGATTTCAGCTTTTAAGTAGAGTAGATGTTGGGGGAGGAGAATATCTACAATCAGCACTCTTTCCTCGCAAAAGTTACATTACTTTCAACTTTGCCAACCTAATGATTTCCTTTCCAATATCCTACACTCCTTAAAGCAGTGTTTCTCAAGCTTAGCAACTTGAAGATGTGCCTGGAGAATTCTGGGAGTTGAAGTCCACACATGTTCAAATCGCTAAGGTTGCCTTAAAGCAACCTGCAAACCTCTTGCTTCCATATTAGAAAATAAATAGAGCCACAAATATCCCCTCAGCAGCAGGATTTAAACTACTCTTAAGATGCATCAGTTGCAAATTTCCTCAATCCTGTTTTTGCAAAACAAGTCAGAGCTTTTAATTATATAGGTCAAGGGAACATAGTGGAATTTTTCTTCTAATATAAGATTAAATAAGGCAAGAAGATCAAATGGGTTAATTACCTTCCCAAATGTTGCAGCACAAGCAGGCTCAAGTTTCTCCTTTCTGCAGAAGTCCAGATAGTGAGTATAAAGGATGCATCGGGGCAAACAAACTCCTTCACAGACAATGTAATTTTCTTCTAACCTGTAGATGAAAAGCAAGCCAAGGATTTTAAAAATGGCTCCTATAGTTTTGCCATATTTTTTCACTGTTACTACCAAGTTTATAATATTTTAAAGAGGTTTTAGCCTTCAAAGTATAAAATATTTTAATTTCCCTCCACTACCTATTCTATTCTATTCTATTCTATTCTATTCTATTCTATTCTATTCTATTCTATTCTATTCTATTCTATTCTATTCCAATCCATTCCATTCCATTCCATTCTTTAAATTTTTATAGCTGCCTATCTCATTCTAATTGACTGAGCAGTGAACAATATCACAATTAAAACCATTAAAAAAACCCAAAAAACTATGCTCTAGTAACTAAAGAAGTGGTCCTATGAAATTTTTCTTGGTCTCATTGCAAATGGTAATGTTGACTTACTAATGTATATAATTAATTGAAATTAAGAAAAGCTGTTGCTTGGTCATGTGTGAAAAAAATCATCCTTTACTTTGATTGGGATTGGTAATATTACACATACGTACAGAAATGCTTCTTTGAAATTGTCACTTGCTGTGCCCAGGATGGGAGACATACAAGTAGGAAAATGATGTGATAAATCTACAGGATATTTTTGGGGGCTGAATATCAGGTTCAGAGTTAAAACTTGGAGAAAAAAACTAGACTGGAATTTCAGTACATCTATAAAAGCAATTATTTTGTTGACCACAAAGTGATTACTGTAGATAGTTTTTTTATTAATTTTTTACTAAAAATATAAACATGAGCTTCAGATGAATTAAAGCTGCAGTTATGTAGCTAAATAGATATATTAGCATCAGAACAACCACATTAGCATTCAGCTGTGGCTGGCAATTAATTTTTCCAATTGGCTTTGATAAGTGCTAAGAATTTATGAGTCAACATCTTAACTGCTAATTCCTGCAAATGGTTGGCAACTAGAAAGAGGCAGGTAGAAAGATAGGAATTGGTCTCAGATTGGTTTAGACTTGGTTTACTATGACATATACTATCTATTAGCTCAACATTTACAGCATGCTTTTATAGATTTCCTAAATATATACCCTTGTTAAGTACTTCATTTTCAGAGATTACTATTGTTATTATGTCACATTTATATCCTGCCTTTCTTCTGTAAGCCCAAGGCACAGTAAACTGGGAGCTCCCTTCCCATCATGACAATAGTGATAGACCTGGAGTCATCAAGTGAACTACAGGATTGAGTGATGACTTGAACTTGGATATCTCCTATTCTAATCTTATACTTTAGTCACAAGTGTTCACTGGCAGGGGGAAAAAAAGAGGCAATCCTGATGGCTCAATGGCTGCCACAAGGTAATTTCCCCAGCCCTATAATGAAAGATATTTATCATTGCTTTTTGGAATATTTTTCCCACTTCCCAATCAAGTCTACAGCCCGACAGTTTTTTGGCAGCCTTCCATCCAAATGCCAGCCAGCTAAACCTGATTCTGTTTTAGAATACAAGGTACAATGTTAAAAATGTATGACTACAATATACTACTCTGAAATTGTCTAGGATTTTATTAAAGGCTATAAGCAATAGTAGACAAAACATTACTTATAACTTCTTGGACCACTCTTGCAGAATTTTGCAAATTCTATTCTATTCTATTCTATTCTATTCTATTCTATTCTATTCTAT